>JAJPUD010005302.1:106911-116968 GCA_023553655.1 Myrmecobius fasciatus
ATCCTCTTCCCATCTCTGATTCTGAATTCCCAACTGTCAATTGGACAAACTGTTCTCAGCCTCCGCTGCCTGCTCCCTTTCTCCCATCCCACAACAAACCCCCCTCCCACTCTCCCCCTCACCCCAACAACATCCCTCTTTAGGAGACACCCTGTTTTCCAGAGCTGGGGCCCAGCTGTGCCTTGAGCTCTGGGGACAAGAGCCCTTTCTGCCATAGCCCTGCCCTGGATCCATCTTGTCACCTTGTGGCAGGTACCTCTCATTGGCAGGGCTCCATACAGCTCCCTGCACAGCCATCGGTAAGTACTGAGACTTGGTCCATTAAAAGGGGTCTCCTAGTAGGGCCAGCACCCCAGCACTCGTGTCCTTGTCATTTCCCTCTCCTGTCCAACCTGCTTTGTTTGACTGATTCTTTCTGGTTAACATTAATTAGTGTCAGAAGTGGGATTGGAGATGGAACTGGGCCCCTGGACTCTGGGACCAGTGGCAATGCCCAAAGCGCCAACTACCCCACCCCTTGTCTGGTGAATCCTCCATCCTTGTTCCAAACCCCGAGCTCTCCATCTTTGAGCTCAGTCACTGGTAGAGACGTCCTTTCTGCTTGTTATGTCCCCTAACCAACTGTAGCTCTGTTGTTTCCAGTCTCCAAAGGCCAGGAGGCTCCTACCTGCTCTGCTCTGGCCTTGGTCCAGAACTAAGAGAGTATCTGGCTAGTTCTGTGCTTCTGCTCCCAGCTATGGACTGTGACGACAAGCTTTCTTAAAACTGTGTCTTACTGTTTTATCTAAATCTGTGTCTTTATAAAATATAAAATGTCTGGGTTGTGTCGTGAGGTGAGCCAGTCCTGTTACTTTGAAATTGTAGCCAGCCAGAAAAACGTCTACGGGCTGTAGCCAGAGAATTCAGAGCGCTGGGAAAAATTAATGAACTCTCAAAGTTGAATCAGTTGTCCTAGTGAGTAGGACAAACTCTCAGCATAGACTTTGTTTTTTTGGGGTTTTTTTGTTTTGTTTTGTTTTGTTTTGCTGAGGCAATTGGGGTTAAGTGACTTGCCCAGGGTCACACAACTACCTTAGACTTTCTTAGGGAGATTAGGCTATAAGAGAAGAGAAAAAGAAAAAAAAAAATCTGCCACATACTTCCCCCTTGTCATTTCAGCTTTGATTATAGTGGAACTTCAGGGAAAAGCTCAGATAATCCAAGTTCATGGCACTGCTAAAATATCTTAGCATATTTAGGAAGTTTGAGGATGTATCATTTTTTTAAGATTATAAGGGAGAGCTCCTGAGACTTCTGGTAATTCCAAATTTACTCCCTTTTGAAATATCTTAGTTTTGGGGTACTACTATAGAATTTGTTTTAAGGAAAAATGAGACTTAAATTTTAAAAGTTAAAGTAAATGGCCAGATTAATAGCTTCATTATTCTAGGGCATTGAAGGAAGGCCCTTCTGGAAATAATCCCAGAATAAATAAAGAAAAAAACAAAACCCTTATATTAGCCTCTTTTTAACCTTTCCTTGACTTTTCTGACGGTGAAAGGAGAAAAGATAGTTTAAACCAAAGAGATTCCCAAATGCAGGTGTTAAAAAAAAAGTTTGAAAAATGCAGGGAAACTTGAATTATGTTCCAGTTGCAGATATGTATTAGCTGTGTAATCTTAAACAAGTTTATATTATCTCTGTTCCTGATCTATAAGAAGAAAAGTAATGGTACCCATTTCCCAGGGTTGTTGTGAAGGCCAAAATAAAACAATTTTATTGCTTTAATTGAATGTAATTGTTTTATACTCGATGGCTCTAAAATGGTTTTAAAATACCAAAGGGAATAAGAATAATGATTTTAATATGTGATATTTTGGAAATGCAACAAATGTCCTCTGAAGTTTTATTTCATGTTTTAAATACATGATATTTGTATCGTTGAATTTCTAAATTCTCTTATATTGTGAAATTTGAAAGACCATTGTAACAGAAATGATGTTAGACAAACAAGTTTTCAAACTGGAGCTTGTTATACATGAATTGGGCTTTTAAAAGGGTGTGATAGGGGTAGCTAGTTGGTGTAGTAGATAAGAGCATCAGCCCTGAAATTAGGAGAACCTGAGTTCAAATGTGGCCTCAGACACTTAACATTCCCTAGCTGTGTGACCCTGGGCAAGTCACTTAACCCCAATTGCCTCAGTAAAAAACCAAAAGCCCCCCCCAAAAAACAAAAAAGGGCGTGATAAAAATAGATATTTGAAAACGTAAGTATTTAATGAGGTATATTTTGTTATAAAATAGATAACATATAATCACAAATTTTCACTTGAATTTCCTGGCTATTCTGAAAGTATACAGTGTGTTTTAAAGATGTAGCTTCAGGGGCAGCTAGGTGGTACAATGGATAGAGCACCAACCCTGAAGTCAGGAGGACCTGAGTTCAAATCTGGTTTCAGACACTTAACATCCCCTAGTTGTGTGACCCTAGACAAGTCACTTAACCCCAATTGCCTCAGCAAAAAAAAAAAAATGTAGCTTCAACATATTGATGAGTCAACTCTTAGATATTTGCTGTATGTCTGAAGGCCCAGAATATGGGTAGTTTTTAATTTATAAGTAAAGGATAAATGAAATGTTAACTGTTAGGGAAACATCAAGAAAGATATTTAAGCCCTAAGGTGTGTCGAGTGAAATTTTGTTATTCAAGGTAAAAATTCCCGAAACTGTAATTTACTATTATTTTGAACTTTGATTACAGAATAAGTGTCTGAATTTTCACGAAGTCAATGGTAGAAAATGGCATGTACCACACTCCGGGAACCGCTTAGGAGATCTATGCCCGGGAAAAGTGGCACTTGACATGGCTGAGGTAGGATCCTCCTGATTCTATTTCCTCATTGTGCTAGATCCTTTCTGGGAAAAAAAAAATCTCTACCTGGTTAATCCTAAATCTTGGTTTGAAACACTGTGATTATACAGGTTTGGCTGTCAGATATGACTAATGCATGGAATCAAACAGAGCTAAGGGAGTTTTTCCCTTGTTAATGATGTATGACATTGTTATAACTGTGTTCTTTTTTCTCCTTTTATAGCAAATGTCTATAATCAAGAAGTTTTCTATTTTAATTTTTTTTTAATTTTTGTATTTTTTTATTAAAACTTTTTATTTGAAAAACTTATGTATGGGTAATTCTTTAACAATGACCCTTACAAAGCTTTCTGTTACAAATTTTTCCCCCCTAGTCCCCACCCCTCCCCTAGATGTCAGGATATCCACTACATGTTAATTATATTAAAATACTTGACAAATCGAATATATGTATACATATTTCCACATTTATCTTCAGTTTTGCAGAAATTTTTATTATTCCACATTCCTGCCTCAGATGGCAGGAAGTCCACTACATGTTAATTATATTAAAACATTTGACCAATATATACATGTTTCCACACTTATTGCTGTGCAAGAAAAATCGTATCTACGAGAAAAAAAAATCAGAGAAAGGAAACACAATTCAAGCAAACATCAATAGAGAGCTTGAAAATGTTATGTTGTGGTCCACATTCAGATCCCTTTCTCTGGGTGTATATGGCTTTCTTCACTGAACAATTGGAAGTGGCTTGAAACATAAGAAGTTTTCTAAGTACAATACTAAGTCTATTAAGTTATAGATTGATACTGGAATATCTTTTTTTTTAATTAAAGCTTTTTATTTGCAAAACATATGCATGGGTAATTTTTCATCATTGACCCTTGCAAGATACTGTAATATCTTTGAGCTACTATAGTATGAACATCTTACAATTTTTTTTATTATTTTATTTTATTTTATTTTTTTAATTATTTTTTTATTAAAGCTTTTTATTTGTATAACATATGTATGGGTAGTTTCCCAACATTGATCTTGACAAAGCTTTCCATTACAAATTTTACCCCCAGTCCCCTCCCCTCCCCTAGATGGCAGGAAGTCCACTACATGTTAATAATGTTGAAATATTTGAGAAGTTATGCAAGAAACATCCTATCTACAAGCAAAAAAAAAAAAAAGGATCAGAGAAAGGCAACACAATGCAAGCAAATGTCAATAGAGATCATGAAAATGTTACGTTGTGGTCCATATTTCATATCCCTCTCTCTGGGTGTATATGGTTTTCTTCAATGAACAATTGGAACTGGTTTGAGACAATTCTTTGTTGCAGAGAGCCATGTCCATTAGAATTGATCATCATGTAATACTGTTATATTAAGTTAAAAAGTTTCTGTACAAACAAAACAAATGCAGACAAGATTAGGAGGGAAGCATCAAATTGGGAAGTCATCTTTACATTTAATGGTTCTGATAAAGGCCTCATTTCTAAAATATATAGAGAATTGTCTCATATATATAAGAATTCAAGCCACTCTTCAATAGATAAGTGGTCAAGGGATATGAACAGACAATTTTCAGATGATGAAATTAAAACCATCTCTAGTCATATGAAAAGTTGCTCCAAATCACTATTGATCAGAGAAATGCAAATTAAGACAACTCTGAGGTACCACTACACACCTGTCAGATTGGCTAAAATGACAGGAAAAGATAACGATGAATGTTGGAGGGGATGTGGGAAAACTGGGACACTAATACATTGTTGGTGGAACTGTGAACGGATCCAACCATTCTGGAGAGCAATTTGGAGCTATGCTCAAAAAGTTGTCAAACTGTGCATACCCTTTGACCCAGCAGTGTTTCTACTGGGCCTATATCCCAAAGAGATCTTAGAGGAGGGAAAGGGACCCACCTGTGCAAGAATGTTTGTGGCAGCCCTTTTTGTAGTGGCTAGAAACTGGAAACTGAAGGGATGCCCATCAATTGGAGAGTGGCTGAATAAATTATGGTATATGAATGTTATGGAATATTATTGCTCTGTAAGAAACGACCAGCAGGACGATTTCAGAGAGGCCTGGAGAGACCTGCATGAACTGATGCTGAGTGAAATGAGCAGAACCAGGAGATCATCATACACAGAACATCTTACAATTTTGACCTATATCTGCGGTCAAATTAAAGGGGAAATCATTCAACAAAGTAATAAGACAAAGATGTAATGTGAACGTTTTCTAATTAAAGGGAATAACAGGGAAACGAAGAGATGGATAATTAAGAATTCAATGTCTTCTAATATTATCTCTGCTTTCTTGAAATGGAAATTTATTGTTATATATTTTGAATCCTCCCTCATGTTCTACAATGACAATGTTTTTTTTTCCTTTTTCTATTTTGTTTTTTCTCAATTTGCATTTGTTTTAAATGAATACATTCTTAAAAAGGAAACAAAGAAATGGAATAGTAAATTTTGAGAAAGCAGCTGAATTAGATGTTTTTTTTCTAAGAACTATATATAGGGGCAGCTAGGTGGTGCAGTGGATAGAGAGAGCATCAGTCCTGAAGTCAGGAAGACCTGAGTTCAAATTTGATCTGAGACACTTAACATTCTCTAGCTGTGTGACCCTGGGCAAGTCACTTAACCCCAATTGCCTCAGCAAAAAGAACTATATATATAAGATTATATATGTGTATACATTTATAATGTGATTGGCTTCCAAATTTATCTATCACAGAAATTCAGGCTTTGAGTATGTTTTAGTATTAAATTTTCAAAATTGAATTAAGGATTTATTAATTAAGGATTAAGAAAGTTACACATAAATTGTATTGATAATAGTAAAAAAAAGTGAAATCATTTTTTCATTTTTAAGGTATCTGATAATTTTAAAAGGCAGAGGACTTCCTTTTGCAGTTGGATCCTCATAAATTTTTTAATATGCTAATTTTTTAAAATAACAGTTTTTTATTTTCAAAATACATGCAAAGATAGTTCTCAACATCTGCCCTTGCAAAACCCTGAGTTCCAAGTTTTTCCTCCCTCCCTTTCCCCATCTTCCTCCCCTAGACAGCAAGAAATCCATTATATGTTAAATGCCTCATAAATTTTATTCATTCATTCATTCATTTGTTTGTTTAACTTTTTCCCCTTCTATCTTTTATTGAAGCTTTTTATTTTCGAAACATACGCAAGAATAATTTTTTACCACTAACCTCAAAAACCTTATATTCCAATTCTGCCCCCCCTTTTCCTTCTCCTCTTCCCCTAGAACCTCATAAATTTTTTTTTTAAAAGATTCTTATATCAGGTACAGGATTTAGGTAAGGATAGAATGGTATATGAACTGAGATTTCCTGAAGTTTCAAAATTGGAGAACCAAATTTAAATGCAGAATTATCTAGAACCTCTAGATTTGGAACCAGAGAAGCAGAACCCCTTTAAATACTATTCTGAGAATGGACATAGTGAAAGGCTGTCTAAGGGCCAGATGATGACCTGAGATATCGGGGACTCAAAATGTGCTGATTAAGTGTATATGGAGAATGGGTTACTAGGATACAAGGACAATGGATGTGAATTAATATTGGGGATAACTATTCTATTGCTTTGGTCTTTTGTTTTATGAGATTTATGTTTCTATTTTCTTGGTTACTTTGGTGACATGTAAATCTTCCTTCTGAAAATTAGTCCATTGTGAATCCTCTAAGTAGTTTGGTGAGTCCCTGACCTAATTAATTATGGGAGCTGTGAGAAAACTTTATTGTATTGTTTGAACTGAGCCCTTCATGTCTGGATAATTGGACCAGTTCTTTGTGCTGCTTAGAGATCCTTAAACAAAGACCTCTGTTATGCTGACCAGAAACTCACATTCAGAGACCTAATAGGTCCTTCTGACTATTCCCAAAGCAGCCAAATTTGTGGGTGTATCCAGCCGGATCATCCGAAGAAAACCCCTGCTCCTGAGAGGGTGGACCTAGAAGCAGCTTCCATCCGGAGGAGACGTCCGGCCCAAGAGTCCCACAGTCCTCCTGTGAATCAAAAGTGTCCCACTGTGGCTGTTACCCCTCGTTATTGGGCTACAGCTCACTGCCCAGACCCCAGTAGAGGTGCTGAGATCTGGTTACTTTGGTGTTCTTTATGGAGGACATGACTCCTGGGACGGCTGGGTAATCCACTGGATGACAAAAATTGAGATACAAAAATCTGGATCTCCTGGATCCTGGATTTAGAATGGGCCTAAAATGATGACTTCTGATATTGGGTATCTTAACTTCTTCCACCTTCCCACTCGGGGCGGAACTCCTGCACACGTGTCTTTGCTTGCAAGCCATTTTCCTCATTTTGAAATTAAATTTTTATTCCATGGTCTCTAGTCTGCTCGGTTCTGCTCCAGCCAGCCATGGCTTAGAGCCTGGTTCCATCTCACCCCTTTGTGCTCTCCAGAATGTCTGTTCCATAGTTAACAAAACTGATTTGATCTTAAACCTTTCTCCTTGCCCACTTTCTCCATCTGCTCTCCCTAAAACCAGGGTTCATTTTGGTGACTCAGTTTCCCTGAACACTTTTTTGTGCTCCTTCCTGTCTCTCCCTCCGTCCTTTGGCTATCACTCAATCCATGTATCTCACCCAATCCAGATTCTGGGGGCCATTGTCTAGAGACCTCCAGACTCCCTTGGTCAATGAGTCCAGTCCATTGCTCACAAGTTTTCTCTCTTCCCTAATTTCTCTCATGTGAAAGGGCTTGCCCACACCTATTGATGCTCCCTCAAACACTCTGACCTCCCAGTTCCTCAGTTCACCCATTTTTCCTCTTCCACTTCAGCCCCAAAGAGAACCACAGCTGGATCGCCGCGTATCCCACAAGGCTTCAGCTTCCACATTTGAGCCTCCCCCCTCCCCTTGACCTCTGGTGCTTTCCCAGGTATCCTTTCAGAATGGGGTCAGCTCTCTTTCCTTCCCCATCTTGCGCCCTCGGTGGTCCGGCTCAATGATAGGCTGGCCTTTTCTCTGGGGTCCTTGCCCCCCTTATCTTAGCACTGAGCGTTCCCTGCCCAGCCTCAGCTTCAGGGATGCTCAGTCCCTCCAGACCTTCCCTTCTATTTAGGGGGAAAACATCACAAGAGCAGTGAGTGCTCAGACCACTGAACTACCTGGCTGCCTCATAAATAAGTAAATATAAGGACAGGCTACAGGAAGCCCCCTCTGCCAACACTGGGATTTGTTACCTTCTGGAAACATTCTAGTCTTGGGGAGTTGCCTGGATTTGCTGAGAGTTTAAATGACTTCCCAGGTGTGTTGGGGGCAGGATTTAAACCTGGGCCAGCTCTGTATCATGCTGCCTTTTTTTCATACAAAATATATACATAGTAAGCGCAATATAATTTGGAGGGGACACCTGGGAGCATAAAAGGCCTGTAGTTCAGTCACATCTGATTCTTTATAACCCCATTTGGGGTTTTCTTGGCAAAGATACTGGAGGAGTTGGCCATTTCCTCCTCCAGCTCATTTTACAGATGAGGAAACTGAGGCAGACAGGGTGAAGGGACTGATCCAGGGTCACACAGCTGGTAAGTGTCTGAGACTGGATTTGAACTCAGGAAGAGGAATACTCCTGACTCCAGGCCCTCTGTGCACTGTGGTGCTCCCTACAGCCCTGTAAAAAGCCTGAGTTTCCAAGTAAACTAAGAGAAAAATTAAATTAACTTGTGAGAGGCAGAGGTTAGAGAGGAGGGAAGGCAAATCAGGTCTGGGGACAGCCTGGGCAAAGGTATGGAGAGTAGAGATGGGGGGAGTCATAGGAAGACCAGGCCGGTTTGGCTGTAATATAGAGTCTATGAAGGAGATAGAACCTGGTGGTGGAAGGCTTCAGAGGAAATGTTTGGAAAGTCTTTTGTTAAACCTTCGATTACTTTCTCTGTCTCTGTCTCTGTCACTGTCTCTGTGTGTGTGTCTCTCTCTATCTGTCTCTCTCTGTCTTTGTCTCTATCACTATCTCTGTGTCTCTCTCTGTCTCTGTGTCTGTCTCTGCCTCTGCGTCTCTCTCTGTCTCTGTGTCTCTCTCTCTGTCTCTGTCTGTCTTTGTGTCTGTGTGTGTGTGTCTCTCTCTCTGTGTTTCTGTGTGTCCGTGTCTCTGTGTCTCTCTCTCTGTCTCTGTGTCTCTCTCTGTCTCTGTCTCTCTCTGTCTCTGTGTCTCTCTCCCTGTCTCTCTCTGTCTCTGTGCCTCTCTCTCTGTCTCTGTCTCTCCATCTGTCTCTCTCTGTGTGTCTCTGTCTCTCTCTCTATGCCTGTCTCTCTCTGTGTCTCTCTCTGTTTCTGTCTCTCTGTCTCTCTCCCCCTCTCCCCCTCTTTCTTTTTCTCTTTCTCTCTATATACATCCACACATATATACAACTGTAAATTATATATGTACATATAACTTATATCCACATGTCCATACATATAATTTTTACTCTTATATTGAAGGACAATCAGTGAATCAAGCGGAGTTTTTCACGTGTCTCCTTTGGCTGAATTATATACATTATATATATATGTACTGTCGGAGTGCAGCCCCTGTCAATACAGAGAGTGTGAATCTGAAATGAATATCCAAGACCATGGGCTGGGCAATCTCCCTTTATTAATCTGGGAGCCAGGGTTTCTCTCCTCCTTAAGCCAGTGTTCCATTACCAGCAGCTACCTCCAGGCCACGCCATATAAATTCTAAGGTTAATGGCTAGACCAGACTTGGACATTTCAGTTCCACTTTAACTAGCGATCACAGGGTCGTAAACACCAGAAATAGCCAAAACAGAGTTGTAAATAGCGTATTTGTGCTGCCTTGTTCCTGTCACATGCATTCTCCATTGGGATTATCCTAAATTAAAAAAAAAAAAAAAAGATTATCCTAAATTTATCTCCAGGATGTCTTCCGTTCATTGTTAGGGAGCCGGTGAGCCAAAACTTTGAATTGTTTGCCCTTACAGAGAGCAGGTCTCAAGTAATACATGAATCAGACTCTTTCTGTACATGGACTTATTCAGTACTGGTCCTTTTCAATATATCCATATCCATATGTAATATAATTATAAAGAAATAAATATAAAAAATGTAAAGGAAATATAAAAGAAATATACATAATTATAAAGAAATAAATATAAAAGAATATAAAGGAAAAATACAAAAGAAATATACATAATTATAAAGAAATAAATATAAAAGAATATAA
>JAJPUD010005302.1:140826-163073 GCA_023553655.1 Myrmecobius fasciatus
GAGAGAGAGAGAGAGAGAGAGAGAGAGAGAGAGAGAGAGAGAGAGAAAGAAAGAGAGAGGGAGAGAGAGAAAAAGAGAGAGAAGGAGAATCTAAAAAGAAAACAGGAATAAGGTCCTATATTAACAAATGTGGACTTGCCTAGTAAGGTCTCATCCATCCCCAACCCCTCTATCATAACAGAGACTGGGGTGGGGAGACACACTCAAATGTTTCCCTCCTCTCCTCTCTATACAAAGGCCCTCACTCAGAGCCAGGAGACCTGGAGCAACAGTCCCTTCCCTAGGCCT
The DNA here is from genome assembly GCA_023553655.1 of Myrmecobius fasciatus. Lineage (NCBI taxonomy): Eukaryota > Metazoa > Chordata > Mammalia > Dasyuromorphia > Myrmecobiidae > Myrmecobius > Myrmecobius fasciatus. The sequence continues at coordinate 141,115 of JAJPUD010005302.1, forward strand.
CAGTTTATTTATCTGTAACATGGGGGCAGTAATGCTCACATGACCTCCTTTAAGGTGATATTATGAGCAAAGAATCTTGTAAACTTTAAACCAGGGAAATGGGAAGTGGTGTTATTATTGCCTTGTTCGCCTCATCTTTTTTCTATGGGTTTCAGACAGAAATGGTCCTGGGACCAGTTATTATTCTGAAAGTATCATTTTATAGTTAATGTTCTATGGCTTATTGCATTGATGGATAAAATAACTATTGGATTTTTTTGTTGTAATGGTTGAATAAAAGTCTGTGTGTCCTTTGGACTACCTCGGCATTTTACGGGTTGCAGGTTGGGCCCTAGGGTTAATCTAGGTACTTTATTATTTATATTCCTAAAACTATAGCCCATGAGCTCCCACAGGTGTGCTTACCTTTAAAAATGACCTGATAGGAACGACTTTAGCAAAGTTGCAGGATATAAAATAAACCCACATAAATCACTGGCAGTTCTATATGTTACCAACAAAGCCCAGAAGCAAGAGACAGAAAGAGAAAGTTCATTTAAAATAAATGTAGATGATATACAATATTTGGGAGTCTACTTTCCAGGACAAACCCAGGAACTATATAAACACAATTACAAAATACTTTTCACACAAATAAAACCAGATTTAAATAGTTGGAAAATATTAATTGTTCATGGGTAGGCAGAACTAATACAATAAAAATGACAGTTCTACCTAAATTAGTTTACTTGTTCAATGCCATACCAATCAAGCTACCAAAAAGAAAAAAAAAACTTTATAGAGCTAAAAAACAATAACAAAACTTATCTGGAAAAGGAAAAGGTCAAGAATATCAAGGGAATTAATGGGGAAAAAATGCAAAGGAACGTAGCCTAGCGGTGCCAAATCTAAATAAAGTGGCAGTCATCAAAACCATTTGGTATTGGCTAAGAAATAGAGTGATGAATCAGTGGAATAGGTTGGGTACACAAGGCACAATAACCCATGACTATGGTTATTTACTGTTTGATAAACCCAAAGACTCCAGTTTCTGGGATAAGAACTCACTATTTGACAAAAATTGCTGGGAAAACTGGAAAATAGTATGGCAGAAACTCAACACAGACCAACATCTCACATCTTATACCAAGATAATGTTGAAATGGATACAGAAAAGCAAGGGATAGTTTACCTGTCAGATTTTTGGAGATGAGAAGAATTTATGACCAACAAGAAACAGAGAACATTATGAAATGCAAAATGCACCATTTTGATTACATTAAATTTAAAAGGTTTTACAAAAACAATGTAGTCCAGATTAGAAGGGAAGCAGAAAACTGGGAAACAATTTTTATGGCCAGTGTTTCTGATAAAAGCCTCATTTCTAAAATATAGAGAAAACTAAGTCGAATTTCTAAAAATACAAGGCATTCCCCCAAATGATAAATAATCAAAAATATGAACAGATAATTTTCATTTTTTTATTAAAGCTTTTTATTTGCAAAACCTATGTATGGGTAATTCTTCAACATTGACCCTTATAAAGCTTTCTGTTACAAATTTTTCCCCCCTAGTCCCCACTCCTCCCCTAGATGGCAGGATATCCACTACATGTTAATTATATTAAAATACTTGACAAATCGAATATATGTATACATATTTCCACACTTATCTTGTTGTGCAAGAAAAATAGTGTCTACAAAAAAAAATCTGAGAAAGGAAACACAATACAAGCAAATATCAATAGAGAGCTTGAAAATGTTATGTTGTGGTCCACATTTCACATCCCTCTCTGTGGGTGTATATGGCTTCCTTCAGTGAACAATTGGAACTGGTTTGAAACATTTCATTGTTGAAGAGAGCCATGTCCATCAGAATTGATCATCATATAGTCTTGTTGCCGTGTATAATAATCTGGTTCTACTCATTTCGCTCAGGAAGAGATAATTTTCAGATGAAGAAATTAAAGCTATCTATAGTCATATGAGAAAATGCTCTAAATCACTGTTGATTAGAGAAGTGCAAATTAAAACAACTCTGAGGTACCACCTCACACTCATCAGATAGGCTAAAATGACAGGAAAAAACAATGGTAAATATTGGAGGGTTTGTGGGAGATCTGGGACACTAATGTATTGTTGGTGGAGTTGTGAACTGATCCAACCATTCTAAAGAGCCATTTGAAACTATGCCCAAAGGGCTATCAAACTGTGCATACCTTTTGAGCCAGCACAGCAGTGTCTGTACTGGGTCTGTATCCCAAAGTAATCATAAAAGAGGGGAAAGGACCCGCAAAAATATTTGTAGCAATTCTTTTTGCAGTGACAAATAATTGGAAAATAAGCGAATATCCATCAATTGGGAAAATGACTGAATAAGTTGTGGCATATGAAAGCAATAGAATATTATTATTCTATAAGAAATGATGAACAGGCTATTTTAAGAAAAGCCTGGAAAAGGAAAGGCTTACATGAACTGATGTTGAATGAAATGAGCAGAACCCAGGAAAATGGTACACCAGCAAGATTATGTGATGATCAATTATGATGGACTTAATCCTTTTTAGCAATTTGATAATCCAATAAACTTTGGATGGAAAATGCCAGCTGCATCCAGAAACAGAGAGCTATGGGTACTGAATATAAATCAAAGCATACTGTTTTCACCTTTTTTTTTTCTTCTTTTTTTTTCGCTTTCTCAAAGTTTCTTCCCTTTTGTTCTGATTTTTCTCTGCCAACACGACTCATAGGGAAATATGTAAAAAAAAAATCTACATGTATAACCTAAAAAAAATTTAAAAAAGGAAGAATAAACCAGTAGGTATAATTAGCTCAATGCAAAATCATTTCCAAAGATGTCATAAAAAGGGGCAGTTAGGTGGTGCAGTGGATAAAGCACCAGCCCTGAAGTCAGGAGGACCTGAATTCAAATGTGGTCTCATGATACTTAACACTTCCTAGATGTGTGACCCTGGGCAAGTCACTTAATCCCAATTGCCTCAGGAAAAAAAAGGCATAAAAAATAGCTACAAAATAATCATTCCCCCCATAATCCTCAGGTACACTCTCTCCCTAATTACACAAAGTAACACTGGATAGTATTAGATGCATATGTAAAGCATATTAGTAATGAGGCAGACAAGAAGGCCAAGGCAACTCTTGTCTCTCTGACATTACCAGAGCCCTGATATTATTTCTCTTGTCATGATGTCTTCATGATGCTTCCTCATGGGAAAAGTATCTCTACTAGACAAGTCGCTCATCTGGGCTCTGTGGGTCCACTCATCTCTGCAGCTCTTTCTTTATACCTGGGCTAATTCTTACTTGAAACTTTTTTTTTCTCTGCAGCCAGGGGTTGGTTACTTTTCAGAGTTGACTCCCCTTCAAGAAAAGTTTTAGGTTTTTTTAAAGGCCATCCGCAATGTAACCCATCCTTGGCCATTCAGAAACAAAATATTTTAATTCCCTCAAGAATTGTTTCACACTTCCTAAGTGGGTATCAAAATGAAATCTCTTCTCTGTTACCTTCTCTTTCTAAGATTTCATCAATTGGGATGACATGGGGATGGGAAATCAATTGGCCAGGAATATCCTGATCCATTCCCCCCACTACTACAAAAGAAGTAAGCTTTAAAGTCCATTTTGTGTGGGGTAATTGAATGTACCCCCTCTACAATTTCATTAGCCCACCAGACAACACAGAAAATAGGTATCTCATCCTGATTCTACAAGATTTTTATTTCTTTTGTATTTCACATAGCTTTGAGAATATGAATTTTTAATATGGCAACACACTTAAAACATTGTTCTTAAAGTAAGTGTGTGTGTGTCTGTGTGTGTGTGTGTGTGTGTGTGTGTGTGTGTGTTTCAATGTTTCATTCAGGGGATTATGAGAAAGAGTCAATCTAGTTTCTATAGAGTGTCCCAAAGATACTTTGAGGTCTTTATTTGCAGCATGATGGTTTCTTATCTGATAGTGAATGAAATATAGTATGCTTCTGTTGCATCATTCAGGCTCCAGGTCATGTCTTCCTAGGGATTTGATAGGTACTAATTTCTTGCAGCCTTCAGTGAAGTGTGTCAGCTTTTCTTTTCATAATCTACACTGATCAATAAGTCTGGAGTTCTTAACTCTAGCCTGCAAGTAATTTCTTGTGGCAATGACTTGGTCACAAATTGCTGTCATAAACTTCTTTATAAAAACAAATCCATTTGTCTGTTGCTTCTTTGTCTACGTACTGTTGACTGGATTCATGTGGTTGTCTCCCATGGTGGGCCTTTTGATTCCATTCTTGGATTGTAGCCATTTCACAGGCTTTATTCAGAAATAAGTTATCTTGTCTGCATTGGACAAATCCAGTGGTGTGTGCCTCTTAGTGCTTTAATGAAATGATATCTACTTATTAAAATGAACTTCTCTAGATTTTTGATTTACTACTTGTTCTGAGAATATCTCTCAATCTTTTCTCTATTTTTTGGTGGGGAAGTATTCATTGTTCTATAGCTACCTTAAAGTAATTGGTCCTGTCTTTCATTAATATTGTATGATTTTTAGGAGGATACTTCCTAATCTGTTTATAATTCTGAAAACACATATTAAGATGGATTCTCTGTAGGTATTAATTGCTTTAAATGCCTTCTTTCCCCTAAGCCTTGACTCCAGAATACATGTAATACATTCGGCTTTAACTTTCTCCTCCATACTTCTATGTTTAGTGTGTCTTGCTTTGGAAGAAAGCAAGATATCTGTAGGTCTTGCTTTCATTCATTAGTTTGACAGAATTTCTGGATTCAAGTTCAAACTCTCCAGTTTCTACCTTTCCTTGATATTTGTTAAAAATTTATACTTGTGAGGAAAAGGGACATACACATGCAAAAATGTCTGTGGCAATCCTTTTTGTAGTGGCAAGAAACTGGAAACTGAGTGGATGCCCATCAATTGGAGAGTGGCTGAATAAGTTATGGTATATGAGTGTTATGGAATATTATTTCTGTAAGAAACGACCAGCAGGGTGATTTCAGAGAGGCCTGGAGAGACTTGCATGAACTGATGCTGAGTGAAGTGAGCAGAACCAGGAGATCATTGTACACGGCAACAACAAGACTATACGAGGATCAATTCTGATGGACATGGCTCTTTCCAACAATGAGTGATTCAGTCCAGTTCTAATGGTCTTTGTGATGAAGACAGTCATCTGCACCCAGAATGAGGACTGTGTGGGACTGAATGTAGACCACAACACAACATTTTCAGTCTTCTTGTTGTTGTTTGCTTGCATTTTGTTTTCTTTCTCATTATTTTCCTTTTTTGATCTGGTTTTTCTTGGGCACCATGATAATTGTGGAAATATGTATAGAAGAATTGTACATGTTCAGCATGTATTGGATTTCTTGCCATCTAGAGGAGGGGGTGGGGGAAGGGAGAGAAAACATTTGGAACATGAGATTTTGCAAGGGTGAATGTTGAAAATTATCCATATATATGTTTTGAAAATAAAAAGCTTTAATACAAAAAGAATTTATATTTGTTGTCCAGTTGTTATTTTTATATCTCCCATGAGTTGTTTTAATATGTTTTTCAGTGAAGGCATAACCCTAATTACAAGGAGATATGGTTTTATTCTCCCTTTAATTTTGAAGTCATTCTTGGTTCTATTTAGGAAAGAGAATAATGGGTGTAAGACTTGGCAGAGTCATAATGGACTTAAACTGTCTCTCTGAAAAATGCCACATTTTATATTAATTGTACTTGTGTAGGTAATTGTACTTATTATGTTGGTGCTGGGTTTAAATAGAGAATGGATTTCCATGTAGACATAAAATATTCTGGGATTCTCACTATATTGGGGGTCTATTTTGTATGTTGGCCATGATCGAATAAGCCCATGACTGAGTCAAAGGCTCTATGGTAATTAGCAAAGATAGTATAAATGTGATAGGGCTTTCTGGAAGTTGTTCAGTAATTACTACTGAGTTTTTTGTTGTTGCTTTTTTTTTTTTTTGAGAATGTGTCTTTTGATTTTATCTAGAGGACTGTGGGAACCGAATGTGGATCACAACACATTCTTTTTTTGTTTTTTTTCTTTCTTTCTTGTTGTTGTTTGCTTGCATTTTGTTTTCTTTTTCTTTTCCTTTTTTGATCTGGTTTTTCTTGGGCAGCATGATAACTGTGGAAATATGTATGGAGGAATTGTACATGTTTAGCATATATTGGATTATCTGCTGTAATCTAGGATATCTAGGATAAAAATGCAGTGATTGTGAGCTCCTCTTCCTCAGCACTTGGGAGGCTCATCATATTGTTGCTGCACTTAGTGTATTCATCCTTAGCATGCTGCAGTTCAGAACCCCTGGGCCCAAGTGATCCATGAGCCTCAGTCTCCCCGGGAGCAGGGATCAAAGAAGTGTACCACCACCCCCTATAATTCAGAATAATTGACTTGAGAATAAGCTGTTCTTTATAGCCCTTGGAGTGTTGGACATAGTCTTTTTGGTCCTCAGTAAATATATGGTTTTCTTGTAGGTACTTTTTAGGACTATGAGTTGTGAATGCCATGTATAAAGTGTATAGAGAGTATAAGGTGTGCTAGACTTGAGGTCATAGGACCTGGGCTCAAATCCCAACTATTCCACAAACTACCCATATAACCTTTCATAAGACATCTTCTCTCTAGGGACCTCAGTTTCTCCATCTGTAAAATTCAAAGGTTGTTCTTTTAAAACTCAAAAATCTATAATCCAATGACAAATATATCATTTGCATGGAATCATAGGATTATAGATTTAGAACTGAAAGAGATCTAAGAGGAAGCTAAGAAGGGAGGAGGGAAAAAAAAGGAAGAAGTAAAGAAGGAAGGGAGGGGGAAGGGAGGGAAAGAAAGAAGGAAAGAGAGAGGGAGAAAATAAAGGAAGAGAGGGAAGAAAGGAAGGAAGAAAAGAGGAGGAGGGAATAAAGAAACAAAGAAATAAACATTTATTAATGTGCTAAGCATTTTATAGATATCTCATTTGATCCTCAAAACAATACTGGAAGATCAATCTGTTATTATCCCCATTTTATAGAAGACTAAACTGAGGCAGACAGAGATTAAAGTGACACTCCCAAGGTCACATAATTAATAAATACTTGAAGCTAGATTTGAACTCATGTTTTTCGTTTTTGTTTTGTTTTTTTTTTTTCCTTTTTGCTGAGGCAATTAGGGTTAAGTGACTTGCCCAGGGTCACACAGCCAGGGAATATTAAGTGTCTGAGACCAGATTTGAACTCAGGTACTCCTGACTTCAGGGCTGGTGCTCTATCCACTGCGCCACCTAGCTGCCCCCTGAACTCATGTTTTTCTATCTCTAAGTTTCATTCTATTTGTTTTCTAGGTAAGAAATCTAAGGCCCAGAGAAAGAAAGTAACATGATCAAAGATACATAAGGACTCAGTAACAGAATAAGATTTGCCCCATATCAGAAAAAGAAATAGAATAAGCTATTAACCAACTCCCTAAGAAAAAATCTCCAGGGCCAGATGGATTTACATGTGAATTCTACCAAACATTCAAAGAACAATTAATTCCAGTACTACACAAACTATTTGAGAAAATAGGGACAGAAGGTATACTGCCAGAATCCTTCTACGAGACCGATATGGTGCTGATAGCTCAACCAGGTAGGGTGAAAATAGAGAAAGAAAACTATAGACCAATTTCCCTAATGAATATTGATGCAAAAATTTTAAATAAGATATTAGCAATGAGATTACAGAAAGTCATCCCCAGGATAGTACACTATGACCAAGTAGGATTTATACCAGGGATGCAGGGCTGGTTCAATATTAGGAAAACTATCAGCATAATTAATTATATTAATAACCAAACTAACAAAAACCATATGATTATATCAATAGATGCAGAAAAAGCCTTTGATAAAATCCAACACCCTTTCCTATTAAAACACTAGAGAGTATAGGAATAAATGGGCTTTTCCTTAAAATGATCAGTAGCATCTATTTAAAACCATCAGCAAGCATCATATGTAATGGAGACAAACTAAAACCATTCCCAATAAGATCAGGAGTGAAACAAGGCTGCCCACTGTCACCATTACTATTTAATATTGTATTAGAAATGTTAGCTTTAGCAATAAGAGAAGAAAAAGAGATAAAAGGAATCAGAGTAGGTAATGAAGAAACCAAATTATCACTCTTTGCAGATGACATGATGGTATACTTAGATAACCCTAGAGACTCAACTAAAAAACTACTAGAAACAATTCACAACTTTAGCAAAGTGGCAGGATTCAAAATTAATCCACATAAATCATCAGCATTTTTATATATTACCAACAAAGTTCAGCAGCATGAGATACAAAAAGAAATTCCATTCCAAATAGCAGATGATAGGATAAAATATTTGGGAATCTATCTGCCAAGGAAAAGTCAGAAACTATACGAACTAAATTACAAAACACTTTCCACACAAATAAAATCAGACCTAATCAATTGGAAAAATATTAAGTGCTCATGGGTAGGCAGAGCGAACATAATAAAAATGACAATACTACCCAAACTAATCTACTTATTTAGTGCCATACCAATCAAACTCCCAAGAAATTATATTACAGATCTAGAAAAAATAGTAGCAAAGTTCATTTGGAAGAACAAAAGGTCAAGGATTTCAAGGGGATTAATGAAAAAAAAAAAAAGCTGATGAAGGTGGCCTTGCTGTACCAGATCTAAAACTATATTATAAAGCAGCGGTCATCAAAACCGTTTGGTACTGGCTAAGAAATAGAGCAGTCGATCAGTGGCACAGGATAGGATATCAGGACTATCTAGGCAATAACCTTAAGAATCTAGTATTCGATAAACCCAAAGACCCCATCTTTTGGGATAAATACTCACTATTCGGCAAAAACTGCTGGGAAAATTGGAAACTAGTGTGGAAGAAATTAGGGCTTGACCCATACCTAACACCACATACCAAGATAAGATCTAAATGGGTTAATGATCTAGATATAAAGAGGGACTTTGTAAGCAAGTTAGAGGAACGTAATATAGTTTATCTCTCAGACCTGTGGAGATGGAAAAAAATTATGTCCAAAGAAGACCTGGAACTCCTAATTGAACACCAGATGGATAATTTTGATTATATTAAGTTAAAAAGTTTCTGTACAAACAAAACAAATGCAGACAAGATTAGGAGGGAAGCATCAAATTGGGAAACCATCTTTACATTTAATGGTTCTGATAAAGGCCTTATTTCTAAAATATATAGAGAATTGTCTCATATATATAAGAATTCAAGCCACTCTTCAATAGATAAGTGGTCAGGGGATATGAACAGAAAATTTTCAGATGATGAAATTAAAAACATCTCTAGTCATATGAAAAGTTGCTCCAAATCACTATTGATCAGAGAAATGCAAATTAAGACAACTCTGAGGTACCACTACACACCTGTCAGATTGGCTAAAATGACAGGAAAAGATAACGATGAATGTTGGAGGGGATGTGGGAAAACTGGGACACTAATACATTGTTGGTGGAACTGTGAACAGATCCAACCATTCTGGAGAGCAATTTGGAGCTATGCTCAAAAAGTTGTCAAACTGTGCATACCCTTTGACCCAGCAGTGTTTCTACTGGGCCTATATCCCAAAGAGATCTTAGAGGAGGGAAAGAGACCCACCTGTGCAAGAATGTTTGTGGCAGCCCTTTTTGTAGTGGCTAGAAACTGGAAACTGAAGGGATGCCCATCAATTGGAGAGTGGCTGAATAAATTATGGTATATGAATGTTATGGAATATTATTGCTCTGTAAGAAACGACCAGCAGGATGATTTCAGAGAGGCCTGGAGAGACTTGCATGAACTGATGCTGAGTGAAACGAGCAGAACCAGGAGATCATCATACACAGCAACAACAGTATTACATGATGATCAATTCTGATGGACATGGCTCTCTGCAACAAAGAATTGTCTCAAACCAGTTCCAATTGTTCGCTGAAGAAAACCATATACGCCCAGAGAGAGGGAAATGAAATATGGACCACAACGTAACATTTTCATGATCTCTATTGACATTTGCTTGCATTGTGTTGCCTTTCTCTGATTCTTTTTTTTTTTCTTGTAGATAGTGCCATAACTTGTCAAGCATTTCAACATTATTAACATGTAGTGGACTTCCTGCCATCTAGGGGAGGGGAGGGGACTGGGGGTAAAATTTGTAATGGAAAGCTTTGTAAAGATCAATGTTGGGGAACTACCCATACATATGTTATACAAATAAAAAGCTTTAATAAATAAAAAAAAAACAGAATAAGATTTGAATCCAGGTTCTCTAACCCCAAATCCCAAGCCCTTCCACTATATCATGCTAGTGATTCCATTTTTGGCAATAGATATACAGTAGTTTTTATTTGGACTGAAGAACTACATGAATTCAACTACAAAACTACAAAATGTAGTGTTTTAGTGGTTTCAGTCACATGCAACTCTTGTGATCCCATTTGGAGTGTTCTTGGCAAAGGTACTGGAGTGATTTGTCATTTCCTTCTCCAGCTCATTTTACAGATGAGGACATTGAAATAAACAGGATTAAGTGATTTACCCAGAGTCACACAGTGTTTGAGGCTAGATTTGAACTCAGATCTCTGTGATTCTAGACCCAGTGCTCTATGTACTGTGACACTTACCTGTCCTCTATAAAAATCAAGACAAACAAATGATTGAAGAAATCTGTATTGCTCACGGATAGATCACACCAATATAATTAAAATGATAATACTTCTTAAATTAATTGACTTATTTGATGCCATATCAATCAAACTAGCAGAGGACCACTTTATAGAACTAGAAAACATAATAAAAAAATTTCATCTGAAAAATGAAAGGTCAAGAATTCCAAAGAAAATAAGGAAAGAAGGAAGAAGGCCCCAAAATATCATATATCAAACTAAATGAGACACCTTAATAAAATAATTTGGTACTGCCTAAAAAGGGGAAACAGTTTGATCAGTGGAATAAATTAGGTACACATAACATACAAAAGTAAATAAATACTGTAGCATAATGTTCAATAAACCCCACCACCCAAGTTTCTGGGGAAAGAACTCATAGTTTAATACAAGCTGTTAGAAAAACTAGAAATTCATGTGGCAGAAACTAAATATAGACCAATTTCTCATACCATATACCATATGCCTACATGATTTAGACATAAAGGTGATATCATAAGCAAATTAGAGGAGAAAGGGGAAAAAATACTTTTCAGATCTCTGGTGAGGGAAAGACTTATTTTTTTAAAAATCTTTTGCAAAATGTCAATATTCCTACACAACATTTTTCAAATTCACAAAACAAGACTATAAGCATTATACTAACATAAAACAATGTCATACTTACAGGAATTGATGCTAAGTGAAATGAGATCATTGTACATGGCAACAACCATATTGTACAATGATCAACTCTGATGGACGTGGTTCTTTTCAACAATGAGATAATTTGGGCCACTTCCAATGATCTAGTGATGATGAGAGCCATCTACACCCAGAGAGAGGACTGTGGGAACTGAGGGCAGATTACAAAATAGAATTTTTATTTCTTTTGTTGTTGTTTGCTTGCATTAAAATAAAATATTTTCCATTCTCGGTTTTTTTTCCTTTTTGATCTGATTTTTCTTGTTTGGCAAGATAATTGCATAAATATGTATGCCTATATTGGATTTAACGTATATTTTTACCATGTTTAACTTACCCTGTAAGGGAAGGGATAGGAAGGAAAGGGGGAAAATTGGAACACAAGGTTTTGCAAGGGTCAGTGTTGAAAAATTATCCTTGCATATGTTTTGAAAATAAAAAGCTTCAATTAAAAAATAAAATTTAAAAATGTTATGAACATAAAACATGAAATATGAAACAAAACTTGTTGTCAGTGATATAATGTTAATTTAATTAAATTCATCTTCAAATCATTCCATTAATCTATCAATTTCAAAAAATCTATTTTGGTTCTGTTGAGAAACCAGGAGAGAATAGTTATAACCTTTCCTCTTATAAATGCAGTTTGTTTTACAGCAGTATTTTTCCTTATTACATATCAAGAAAAAATTTTAGCAGTCATTATTAGAAGATTTTTAAAAAAATTTTCTCTCTCCGTCCCCTCCCTTCTCTTCCCTCTTCCTAAAATAATAGACAATTTGATATAGGTTAGACATGTATTATCGTATAAAACATATTTCCATTTTAGTCACAATTGTGGAGGAAGAAACAAAGCAGAAAGAAAAAAAAGAACTATGAAAAAGAATAAAGTAAGTGAAAAAATGTTTCCATCTGCATCCAGAGTCCTTTAGTTCTTTATCTGGATATAAATAGCATTTTCCTTTGTGAGTCCTTTGTACTTGTCTTGGATCATTGTGTTTCTGAGAAGAGTTGAGTCATTCACAGTTGACTGAATACAATGTTGCTGCTACTATATACAATGTTTTCCTGGCTCTGTTCTTTTCACTTTGCATCAGTTTGCATGTCTTTTTTTTTTTCTTTTTGCTGAGGCAATTGGGGTTAAGTGACTTGCCCAGGGTCACACAGGTAGGAAATGTTAAGTGTCTGAGACCAGATTTGAACTCAGGTCCTCCTGACTTCAGGGCTGGTGCTCTAACCACTGCACCACCTAGCTCCCCCCCCAGTTTGTATAAGTCTTTCCAATTTTTTCAGAAATCTGCATCTCTTACTGCACAAGAGTATTTCATTATATACATCTACCATAGCTTGTTCAGACATTCCCCAATTGATTATGATCCCCATAATTTCCAACTCTTTACTACAACAAAAAGAGCTGCTATAAATATTTTTGTATGTATAGGCCCTTCCCCATTTTATGCTGTCTTTGGGAATATAGACCTAGTAGTGATATTGCTGGATCAAAGGGTATGCACAGTTTGGTTGCCCTGTGGGCATAGTTCCAAATTGCTCTCCTGAATATTTGAATCATTTCACAACTGCACCAACAGGGCATCAGTGTAATAATTTTCCCACATCCTCTCCAATATTTATCCTTCCCTCTCCATATCTTTTTTTTGTCACATTAGCCAATCTAATAAGTGTGAGGTGATACCTCAGAGTTGTTTTAATTTGCCTTTCTCTAACCAAAAGTGATTTCCAGCACTTCTTCATATGCCTATAGATAGTTTTTATTTCTTTATCAGAAAACTGCCTATTCATATCCCTTGACCATTCCTCAATTGGGGAACAGTTTGTTTTCTTAGTTCTCTACATATTTGAGAAATGAAACCTTTTTCTTTTTAAAAAATGAAGTCTTTTTCAGAGATACTCGCTGTAAAAATTGTTTTTCAGCTTTCTGTTTTCCTTCGAATGTCAATTGGATGGATTTTGTTTGTGCAAAATGCTTTTTTTTTTCTTTTTTGCTGAGGCAATTGGGATTAAGTGACTTGCCCAGAGTCACACAACTAGGAAGTGTTAAGTGTCTGGGGTCAAATTTGAACTCAGGTCCTCCTGACTTACCACCTAGCTGCCCCTGTTCAAAAGGCTTTTCATTTAATATAGTCATATTTTAGATTTTTGCAGTGTTCTCTATCTCTCATTTGGTCGTGAATTCTTCCCTTCTCCATAGAGAAGGTATTTTATTTTTCAATATTGGTATTACTTCATTGTCTATGGTATCTTTAAGAAAGATGTAGTTTTCTTCCTTATCTCTTTTAAAGGGGTCTATTTTTCTTTTTACTTTGTCTTAGATCAGAATTGTTACCCCCTTTTTTCCCTTAAATTTCAGCTGAGGGGTGAGGGAAAGGGGGGGAATTGGAACACAAGGTTTTTCAAGGGTCAATGTGGAAAAATTATCCTTGCATATGTTTTGAAAATAAAAAACTGCAATTAAAAAAGAAAGAAAAAATTTCAGCTGAAGCATAATATATTCTTTCATTTAGTCTTTGTGTGTGTCTCTGCTTCAAATGTGCTTCTTGTAAACAATATATTGTACAATTCTGGGTTTTGATCCACTTTGCTATCTGCTTCTGTTTTATGGAAGAGTTCATCCCATTCATATTCAGTTATGGTTACTGAGTGTATATTTCCCTCTATCTACAATTCTGGGTTTTGATCCACTTTGCTATCTGCTTCTGTTTTATGGAACAGTTCATCCCATTCATATTCAGTTATGGTTATTGAGTGTATATTATCCCTCTATCTTTTTCTCCTGTTTACCCTCTCTCTCACCCTTTTCCTTCTCAATAGGGTTTTGTAGTCTGTCCTCTCTTCTGTGAGCCTCCCCGTTCCTTTACTTAATTTCCTCCCCTCCTACTTCACTGTCAAGTAAGATAGATTTCTATATTCAACTGATGGTGTATATTATTCTCTCTTTGAGCCAATACTGATGAGAATAAGGTTCAAGCTATATCCATCGCTCATCCTCCCGTCTTCCCCTCCATTGTAATAGGTTTTTAGCATCTCTTCATGTGAAATAATTTACCCTGTGCTACCTCTCTCTTCCTTCTGTACCCAGTGTATACCTTTCTCATCCCTTAATTATTTTTATGTCATTCCCTTAGATATATTCTTTCTAGCTGTACTATTAGTGGTACAGTTTTGAAGAATTATAAGTATCATCTTCTCATGTAGGGCTGTAAACAGTTCAGTTGCACTAAATCCCTTACATTTTGGGGTCCTGATATTGGAGGTCTGATTTTTTTGGTTCAATTTTGATCTTTTCCTTATGAAAGCTTAAAATCCTTCTATTTCATTGAATGATCTTTTTTCCCTCTTGAAATAGTATGCTCAGTTTCACTGGATAGGTGATTCTTGGTAGTAATCCTATTTCTTTTGCCTTTCAGAGTATCATGTTCCATGACCTCCAGTCCTTTAATGTTGCAATTACTAAATCCTGCATAATCCTGATTCTGGTTTCCTGATATTTGAATTGTTTCTTTTTGGCCACTTGTAATATTTTTTTCCTTCACCCTGATAGTTCTAAAATTTAGTTATAATGCTCCTTGGAATTTTTCTTTGGAGATCTAGTTCCAGAATATTAGGGTTGTTTTGCTTGATACTTTCTTGAAAGATACTTTCTTTTGAATGTGATTTTTTTTGTTCTTCTTTTTGATTGTGGCTTTCAGTTAATCCACTCATTCTGACATTGCCTATCCTGTATCTATTTTCCAGGTTAGTTGTTTTTCCAATGATGTATTTTACATTTTCTTCTATTTTTTCATTCTTTTGAATTTTATTGATTCTTGATGTCTCCTTCAGTCATTAGATTCCACTTGCCCAATTCTAATTTTTAAGAAGTTGTTTTCCGTGGGACACTAATACATTGTTGGTAGAGTTGTAAACTGATTTAAACATTCTGGAAAGTGATTTGGAACTATGCCTAAAAGACTATCAAACTGGGCATACCCTTTGACCCAGCAGTGTCTCTACTGAGTCTGTATCCCAAAAAGATCAGAAAGGAGGAAAAGAGACCCACATGTGCAAAAATGTTTGTAGCTGCCCTTTTTGTAGTGACAAGGAAATAAAATTGAGTGAATCCATCAGGTGGAGAATGGCTGAATGAGTTATGGTATATGAATGTTATGGAATATTATTGTTCTTTAAGAAATGATCAGCGGGATGATTTCAGAGAGGCCTGGAGAGACTTGTATGAACTGATGCTGAATGAAACGAGCAGAACCAGGAGATAATTGTACACAGCAACAACAAGATTATATGATGATCAATTCTGATGGACATGGCTCTCTTCAACAATGAGATAATTCAGGCCAGTTCCAATGGTCTTGTGATGAAGAGAGCCATCTGCACCCAGAGAGGATTGTGGGAACTGAAGGTGGATCACAACATAATATTTTCACTCTTTTTGTTGTTTACTTGCATTTTGTTTTCTCATTTTTTCCCTTTTTGAACTGATTTCTTTTGTGCAGCAAGAGAATTGTATAAATACATATAGAAGAATTGCATATGTTTAGCATGTATTGGATTACTTGCCATCTAGGGGAGTGAGCAGGGGAAAGAGAAGAAAAATTTGGAACACAAAATTTTGCAAGGGTGAATATTGAAAATTATCCATGCATATATTTTGAAAATAAAAAGTTTTAATTAATTTTTTTAATTAAAAAGAGAAGAAGTTGTTTCTCTTGATTAGCTTTTATGCTTCCTTTTCCATTTGGCTAATTGTACTTTTAAAGAAATTGTTTTCATCAGTGGATTTTTGTATCTCTTTTTTGATTTGGCCAATTCTAATTTTGTAATAAACTTTTTTTTTGCTTTCTTTAGTTTTCTGGTTATAGATATACTTTAATTTTTTTTTAAATACACATTTCTTGGGGTGGCTAGATGGTGCAGTGGATAGAGTACCAACCCAGAAGTCAGGAGGACCTGAATTCAAATTTGACCTCAGACACTTAACACTTCCTAGCTGTGTGACCCCAGGCAAGTCACTTGGCCCCAATTGTTTCAGGGGAAAAAAACAAAAACAAAAAAAAAAAAACATTTATGAATCATGTTGGGAGAGAAAAATCAGAACAAAAGGAAAAGCTACAAGAGAAAAAAAACAGAAGAAAAAGAAAAAAAAAGTGAACATAGCATATATTGATTTACATTCATTCTCCACTTGTCTTTCTCTGGATGCAGATGGCATTTTCTAATTAGAGTTTATAGGGATTGCTTTGGATCACTGAACTGCTGAGAAAAACCAAGTCTTTCATAGTTGATTATCACATAATCTTGCTGTTATAGTGTATACCGTATTCCTGGTTCAACTTGTTCACTCAGCATCAGTTTGCGTAAATTTTTCCAGGCCTTTCTAAAATCAGCTTGTTTATAATTTTTAACACAACAAATTATTTTCCATTGGAAAAATATTCCATTATTTTCATATACCATAACTTATTCAGCCATTCCCCAGTTAATGGGCATCAAATCACTTTACAAATCTTTGCCACCACAAAAAGAGCCATGACAAACATTTTTGCATGTGGGTGCTTTTCCCTCCTTTGAGTAATTCCTTTTTTGTCAAAAATTGTTATGATTTATGATATAGACTTAGTAGTATCACTGCTGGATTAAAGGGTATGCACTGTTTTGTAGCCTTTTGGGCATAGTTCCAAATTATTCTCCAGAATGCCTGGATCATTTCACAACTCCACCAACAATGCATTAGTGTCCCAGTTTTCCCACATCCCCTTCAATATTTATCAATATCTTTTCCCATCATCTTAGCCAATCTGAGAGGTGTGCGGTGGTTGTTTCAGCCTAGTTTTTTGCTGGTTCCTCTGTTCCAGGATTTGAGAGAATTGAATTTTGATCAACACAGATTCCAGAGAATTAAAGATGAAAGAAACCACCTATTTCCTATCAACGAGGTGATGAACTTCAAAAGAAAGAATCAGACCTCCTTTTTTGGATCTGCCAACGTGAGCACTAGATTTTCTGGATTCTGTGCTTTTGTTATAAGGGGTTCCTTTTGTTATTATTGTGATTGTTCAACTGGAAGAAGTGGGAAAAGTGAAAATAAATGCAGATTAGAGTTTTTTGGGTTTTTTTGCTGAGGCAATTGGGGGTAAGTGACTTGCCCAAGGTCACACAGCTAGGAAATATTAAGTGTCTGAGGCCAGATTTGAACTCAGGTCCTCCTGACTTCAAGGTTGGTGTTCTATCCACTACACCGCCTAGCTGCCCCACATTAGAGTTTTTAAATGAAAGAAAAGTGAAATCAAGCTTCACCTGATAGGAAGTTGGCAAACTGCTTAGGCCAATACTTATAGATTTTATCTAGCCATACCATTTTTTCAAAGAAGCTGGAGTTTCCATATCTTCTTTGACAATTGCTTTGTTTAAAATATTAAGGATAGAGGCAAGAACTTACTTGAACTCTCCCAAACTCCCCTCCAATCAATTTTAAAATAACATCTTGAATTGAATTCTAGAGTAGAAGAGACAGAAAGAGGTCAGGGTGAAATAATTTTCCAGCCTAAGACAATTTAGGAAGTTGGCAGGAAAGATCTGTCTCAGTGAGGTGGTGATCAGGGCTAGGACAGTGACTGGGCTATGGCAATGCCAGCAGCAGACCTTGGAGGCAGCTGCAACTGCAACTACAGGAGTTCTTGGTCCACAGATTGTAAAAAGAAGAAAACAACTCATCAAAAAGAAATTACAGGGACTCCTTTGCAGGTACTGGGTTCAGGACCATGTTACATTACCCAGATACAGTTCTGGGTTACAGTTCAGTGGTGAAGAGGAGCAGCCACAGAGGAGCAGGGACCCTGGTCAGATTTCCATCACACACTAGAGGAATAACAGTACTTGTGGATGCAGGGGAATAAGGCATTTTACCAGGTGAGATGGGTCAGGAGAGCAATAACTACACCTTTCCTTGGATCATACCATCTTTGAAATACCAAAAAATTTAACAGACCCTCAGAACTAGCTCTAAAAACAATAGCACAAAAAAGCCTGAAAGCTCTGGACAGTGCCTCCTCTTCCCTAGGTGAGGAAAGTTAAGTCAAGAAATAGACTAGAAAATGAGCAAATAACAACAACAATCACAACAAAAAAAAATCCAACCATCAAAAATTACTATGATGACAGGGAAGATCAAGACACAAACTCCAGAGGGAATGATGTCAAAATAGAGAAAAAGCCTCAAATTAAAATGTTAATTGGAAAAAAGTTAAACAAGAATCCCTGGAAGAGTTTTTTTTTTTTAAAGAATTTTAAACATTAAAACAAAGAGGCAGAAGAAAAATTGGGAAAAGAAATGAAAGTGATACAAGAAAATTTAGAAAGATAGTCAACAGCTTGGTAAAAGAAACACAAAAAACCCATAGAAAATAACATCTTAAAAACAGAATTGGCCAAATGGTAAAAGAGGTACAAAAATTCAATGAGTAAAAGAACTCTTTAACAAGCCAAATTAGTCAAGGAGGGAAAAAAAGTCCAAAACCTCTCTGAAGAAAACAATTTCTTAAAAATTAGAATTGTGCAAGTGGAAGTTAATGACTTCATTAACATCAAGAAATAATAAAACAAAGTCAAAAGAATAAAGAAAAGAAAAGAAAATTTAGGGGCAGCTAGGTGGTGTAGTGGAGAGAACATCAGTCCTGAAGTCAGGAGAATCTGAGTTCAAATCTGGTCTGACACTTAACCCTTCCCAGCTGTGTGACTCTGGGCAAGTCACTTAACTCCAATTGCTTCAGCCAAAAAAATTTTTTTTAAACTTTGAAGTATATCAGTGGAAACACAACTGACCCAGAAAATAAGTCAAGGAAATATAATTTAGAAATTATTGAATTGCCTGAAAATTATGATTGAAACAACAGCTTAAGTTATCAAGGAAAACTGGTCTGATATCCTAGAACCACAGGACAAAATAAAAATGGAAATAATTCATAGTTCATCTCATGAAAAACAGATCCAAAATGAAAACTCACAGGAATATTATAATGAAATTTCAGAGGTCACAGATAAAGAAGAAAATATTGTAAATAGCCATAAATAAACAATTCAAATATTGTGGAACCAATCAATATCATACATGATTTAGCAGCTTCTATCTTAAAGAAATGGAGGCCTTGGAATAGGATATTCCAGAAGGCAAAGGAACCAGGATTACAATCAAGAATAACACATTGAGGAAAAACAACAACAACAGAATAATCCTTCAGGGGAATATTTAATGAAATAAAAGAGTTTCAAAAATTCCTAATGAAGGAGAATTCTGAGAAAATGGTGGAGTAGGTTGTCAAGTTTCAAGCTCTCCAGATTTCCTATAGAACAAATTTGCACCTTAGAGAGAACATAAACTGGTGAAAGATCAAGACTTGGGATAGAACAAGGTCCTCTAGGTATGACAGAGATCTGAAAAAAATCTCCAGGCCAGGGATTAACCTGAGTGAAGTACAAACACCTTCAAGCTAGCTGCACAGAAACATCAAATGAGGACCCCTGGGACTAGCTGATTGGTCTGGAGCCTCAGCAGGAACCCCAGAAACTTTCATCTCCTGAACTGTTTGTGGGTAGATTGAGGGAACCTCGACTGATTAGGAACTCCAAGCTCAGCTGAGGCCCTGGATGAGAAGAAACCAGTACCCAGTGAGTGCAGAAGAAGCAGAGCAGGGATGTTGCTGGATGCAGGCACTTGCTGGGGGTAGGGTGGAGCTCTTGGTTTAGGATTCCTGGTTAGAGGAGAGAGCTGAAGTAAAGCCAGAGACACCCCCTACTCCAAAGTTAGAGGTGCTTACATTGATATGTCTTATTAAAAAAATTAATTGGTGAAGAAAGAACCCCATAACAGAAACTTACTATGGAACAGGGAAGACAGGGGTTCATCTTCAGAGGAGGACAATGAGATAAAAAGAGCATCTTCTACCCCAAAGAGTATCGTGAAATGGCTCCCTGCTCAGAGAAAATTTATAGAACTCAAAAAAGAATTTTAAAATCAAATGAGAGACATTGAGAAAAAAACTAAAAACTAAAAGCCATACAAGAATAACAAGAAGATTATGAAAAAAAAAGTTAACCAACTAGAAAAGGGGATACAAAGTCTCAAAGATGAAAATATCTCTTTGAAAATTAGACTTGGAACTCACTATTTGACAAAAACTGCTGGCAAAATTGGAATCTAGTATGGAAGAAACTAGGCATTGACCCACACCTAACACTGTATACCAAGATAAAGTCGAAATGGATTCATGATCTAGACATAAAGAATGATACTATAAACAAATTAGAAGAACCTCTCAGATCTGTGGGGGAGGAAGGAATTTGTAACCAAAGAAGAACGAGAGATTGTTATTGATCACAAAATAGATAATTTTGACTATATCAAGTTAAAAAGTTTTTGTACAAACAAAACAAATGCAGACAAGATTACAAGGGAAACAATTAACTGGGAAACATTTTTACATTCAAAGGTTCTGATAAAGGCCTCATTTCTAAATATATAGAGATTTGACTCAAATTTATAAGAATTCAAGCCATTCTCTGATAAATGGTCAAAGGATATGAACAGACAATTTTCAGATGAACAAACTGAAATTATTTCCAGTCTATGAAAAGATGCTCCAAATCACTATTTTTTTTATTTTTTTATTTTATTTGCAAAACATATGCATGGATAATTCTTCAACATCAACCCCTACATAGCTTTCTGCTACAAACCTTTCCTCCCTACTCCCCACCTCTCCCCTAGATGGCAGGATATCCACTACATGTTAATTATGTTAAAATACTTGACAAATTGAATATATGTATACATATTTCCACACATCATTGTTGTGCAAGAAAAATCGTGTCTACAAGAAAGAAGAGAGTCATGCCCATTAGAACTGATCCTCATATAATATTGTTGTTGCCGTGAATAATGATCTCCTGGTTCTGCTCACTTCACTGAGCATCAGTTCATGCAAGTCTCTCCAGGCCTCTCTGAAATCATCCTGCTGGTCGTTTCTTACAGAGCAATAATATTCCATAACATTCATATACCATAATTTATTCAGCCACTCTCCAATTGATGGGCATCCCTTCAGTTTCCAGTTTCTAGACACTACAAAAAGGGCTGCCACAAACATTCTTGCACAGGTGGGTCCCTTTCCCTCCTCTAAGATCTCTTTGGGATATAGGCCCAGTAGAAACACTGCTGGGTCAAAGGGTATGCACAGTTTGACAACTTTTTGAGCATAGCTCCAAATTGCTCTCCAGAATGGTTGGATCCGTTCACAGTTCCACCAACAATGTATTAGTGTCCCAGTTTTCCCACATCCCCTCCAACATTCATCGTTATCTTTTCCTGTCATTTTAGCCAATCTGACAGGTGTGTAGTGGTACCTCAGAGTTGTCTTAATTTGCATTTCTCTGATCAATATCCAAATCACTATTGATCAGAGAAATGCAAATGCAAATGCAAATGCAAATGAATGAATGCCCATCAATTGGAAAATGGCTGAATAAGTTATGGTATATGAATGTCATGGAATATTATTGTTCTGTAA
>JAJPUD010005303.1:0-21851 GCA_023553655.1 Myrmecobius fasciatus
GTGCTGAGCTTGGCCAGCTCCCCTCTTCGGTCCAAGGGGACCGCCTTGTCTGGCCCCTCCCTGAGCGCTCTCTCAGGTGACCCGGGAAGTCATGGGTCCCCTCCCGCTGTCCCTCTGCCTCTTGTCTCATCTCCTGAGAACGTCAGCTCCTCCTGGCCAGCCCCGACTCTTAGCTTGGCGGCGGCTGTGCCCTCTGACTCCAGCGCCTTCCCTCTGAATTATTCCCTGCTTGTCCTCGAGATGGCTGCTCTGTGTCCGTCTCCTCAGCACCCAGCACGGTGCCCCCGGGCGCCTCCTGAGTGATCGGCCTTGTAGGCCGCGCTCATTGGGTTAGGGCACCTGGCTCTGCCGCTCCAGCTGCCCTTCCTTCTCTCCTCCCTCCACGTCTGCCCTTGCCTGTACCCCCACTTGCCGCTTCTCTACCATGACTTCCCAGTGTCTCTTGGGGTCCTGACTAGCACCTCCTGTTGCCTGTCAGAGCGTCTGCCCTGTGAATCCCCTTGCCACCCAACGGCGTGCTTCCCAGCAGGCCTCTGCCCGTGTCCTGGCCCTCTCGAGCATCCCAATGAGGTCGGGGAACTCCTTAGGATCTTCTAAGTGCACAGAGTGAAAGGGGGAGAATGGCAGGGACGCAGTCACACTGAAATACCAGTTACCAGAAATGTTGAAGGTGCTGGCTCTCCTCCTTCCCCTCCCCTTCCTCCTCCTCTCTCCCCTCCCCTTCTCTTCCCCTTCCCCCTCCTTCCCCTCCTCCTTTTTCTCCTCCTCCCCCCCCCCCAGTGCGCCCCTCACACCACTGCCAGTGTCCTCACAGCCCTTGGCCCACTTGTGGCTTTCTGGGCCTGGCATTCTGATGGTTCCCTTGCCATTCAGGGCCCCAGGCTCCTCCTTGAGCAGTGTGATGGAGCCGGTACAAGGCTGAGTGAGGTCCCCTGGGGCTGCATGCAGAGGGGCTCCCGTGGGTCAGCTTCTGGGGAAAGGCAGCCGGGGAGCTGGGAGAGCTGGGACCCCTGAGGCAGGAAGACCATGGGTCTGGAAGCAGTGGGCTCCCCGCAGACGCTCACAGCTCCGGGAAGCTGAAAAATGGGGGGAGGCAGCCTCTGCCTCCCGGGGCTCTTGTAAGGATCAGAGGGGTTAATGAAACCCCTTGCGGACTTGAAAGGGCTGTACCCGGGTGAGCGGCCATGGGGGCAGGAGGGCAGCAATGGGGCAGAGGTGCTCTTGGTGGGAGCCAGAGGAACGCCACGGAGGTCTCGTCCCACAGTGATAGTGGGGGTGATTCTGCCCAGTTCTTGTCCAGCCTGTGCTCCAGCCAGCCATTGCTCCCCCAATCCCAGAGACCCCGTGTTTGTTCCCCAGGACACCATCCATTGGGGGGGGTCTCATCTGCCCCTGAACTGTAAGCTCTGAGAAGTCCCTCACCTTGTCCCCCCACCACACGGCCTCTCTTCTGACCGAGCTCTCTGCGCACAGTAGGCTTTTAATTAACTTTTGTCAAAATAAACGGCACTTTTAGCTCATCCTGCAGTTTGTCCAGCATCTTGCTCATTTTGTCATGTGGCTAACCCGGCGCCTGAGTCACATGACATGGTCGCCCATCTCGGAAGGGGGGCGGGGAGTTCGGGGGCAGTGAGCGCTAGCCTGTGACTTCACCTCCCCGGGCCCGTCAGCCTCTTCTCCAGCCCATTCACTGGCCCTTCTTAAGTCCGGAGGTGCAGGGGGTTTGTGAGACCCCGGAGGGGACATTCATCGGTGATGGGGGGAGATCAGCCCTTGGGAGCTCGCCCTGTCCTGCCCGGGAGAGGCCGAGGGCAGCTCGGAGCCTGGGGCCGGAGGGGCCGGAGGGCAGGGAGTCTCACCGGCTCAGCCTTGCTTCCCCTTGGCAGTTCATCAATCAGCTCCTGGGAGAGGTGCCGCTGTCCACTTCGACGGAGGAGAAGCTGGCCCTGCCCGTGGACATCAAGGGCCTGCAGCAGCACCTGTGTGTGGTCCAGCTGATGCGGCTCCTGGGCCTCCACCACAGCATGGACAAGGAGCAGAAGCTGAGGGTGGTCCGCGAGCTGATGCTGAGATACCAGCATGGCCTGGAGTTTGGTGAGTCGCCTGCCAAGGGCACCATATGGGCCCAGGATGGGAGCCAGGGCTGAACCAGAGCCTGAGCCCTGGTGCCTCTGATGGGGCACAGACCCGCTTTTTAGTTCCCTGGATAAGGCTGGGGGGGGGCAGCCACAAGGGTTAGGGGCAGGAGGGCCCACCCACATCTAGGCCCGCAAGGGACCTCAGGCCACAAGAAGGGAAGGGCCTTCCCTGAAGTCCTGGAGAACCAGCACCGGAGCCCAGCTCCTCCCGGCCCAGAACCCCCGTCCCCACGGGCAGAAATAAAGCAGCTGCTGCTGGCCACTTAGTTCTGTAGCTGACTTTGGGGCTTTTTTCTTAGATATCTTTTTTTTTTTTTTTTTTTTTTTTTTATGATTTATTTCTAAAAATGCTCTCTTTGGTTTCCCTTCATCTCTCACTTGTAGCAGTTGAATGAAACCAACCAAAATAAGTTGCATCAGAGAGTGTATGCCATAGTTCACACCCATAGCCCCCCACTTCTGCTTTTCAGAGAAGGAGGGAAGAGGATTTTCTCCATTCTTTGCTTTCTGGGGGGGCATTTTGATAGTACCCTGCATTTGGTCTGGTTTTTATTGTCATGAGAGATCACGACTGGGAGTAGCTGGGCTTTTCCTGTGTTTGCCTCCTTGGGTTTTCTGTTTCCCCTGAATCTTCATATTCTTCTATCTTTTTATTTATCACCACGGTGATACTGATCAGTCACATTCATGAATCGTGGTTTAATGGGGCTGTCCCCAAAGGTGCTGCTTTGTCTCTGCTGCCATCAAAAAGCCTTGCTCTGAGCAAAATTTTGTCTCTCCTGCGCTCTTTCTTCCTGTCTCTGACTCTTGGGCTTTGTGCCCAGAGGGGGATCCCCTGTTTGTGGCAGCATAGGGGCTTTTTAAGTCCCCTTGGGGGGGGGAGGCAGGGGTGGTCACCTCCCAGGGCACCTGGATCAGCCCTTATCTATGGCAACAGCCCTGGCCGCCCCACGCTTCCCTGCCATTCACTGAGCACAATGTGAAACTTCAGGATTGCTTGAATTTACATTTCTTACTGGTGATTTGAAATCATTTTGAATATGGTTGTTGATAATTTACAGTTCTTTTGAGAATTGTTCATATTCTTTGACTGCTTAACCATTAGGGGAATTTTTCACGGTCTTACACATTTGGTGATCAGGCTAAGAGATAGACATACACTTTATTGATTTCTATTTTTGCTGATCTACAGTTTCTCCTCTTACTCTACCTAATTGAATTGATTCTCTTTGTGCATAAAGAAAGTTTGCTAATTTGACGTAACTAAAAGTGTCTTACCTTTCCTGACCTGCCCTTTTTTCCATTAAGAATTCTCCCCCTTTCTGGAGTTGTGGTAGGTCCCCCCAGCCATTCTCCCTCCTCATTTTTTACTTTGTGACTTGGTAGCTGCTTTGGGGGGATGTTCCCTAAGGCCCGCGGACTCACAGAAGGGCTCTGAACGCTGGAGAAGTCGAGCACGAACGAGCACGTGGGCCAGCCGAGCTCTCGCCTGATTGTGAGACGAGGATTTTTTTCCCTTTCCAGGAAAATCCTGTTTGAAAACAGAGCTGCAGTGCTCAGACTATTACTGTCTCCTTGCTGTACACACGCTCATCGACATGTGGTTGGAAGCAGGTGGGTTTGCTCGCACAGGCCCCGCCTGGCCTGATGGCTGTGCTATGCTGGGCCCCCGCAGGGGTCTCTTAGAATAGCCTGGGACTGTTTCTGACACTCCCCTGCTTGGCTTTTCCTGTCAGGGAAGGGAAGGGCAGTGTCAGATGGAGATGAGTGGCCAGGACGAAGCTGGGCTGCCCCCAGCCTGAGCCTCTTGCCTGGCGGAGCATTGGAGTGACACTGCTTGGCAGAGGGAGGGAGGCTGGCCCGGGCCCTGATCTCGGGGGGCCCCCGACCGCAGCACGGGTCAGGCAACGGCTCATCTTCCCTTATTGTCTGCTCCTTCTGGGGGTTCTCGTGAGTTTCCTGCCAGTGTCACTGGATAATCTGCCTTTTCTCTGTCACCTTCCAGGGGAGGAGAGGGCCGCGTGGCAGGCCCTGACATTACTCGAAGAGGGCCTAACCCACAGTCCTTCCAATGCCCAGTTCAAATTGCTGCTTGTCCGAATCTACTGCTTGCTCGGGGCCTTTGAGCCCGTGGTGGACCTGTACTCCAGCCTCGACGCCAAGCACATCCAGCATGACACCATCGGGTGGGTAGTATATACTCAGAATGCTGTGCCCAGCGGCCTGCCACCCTGCACCCCCTCCACCCCCCGCTCGCGATGCCGGGCTGCAGCTGTCCTCAGGGACCTCCGGGCAGCCTTCTTGCTTTAGCTGCTAGGCCCCAGGCCCCCAAGAAAGGGTTCTTGCTGGACCCACCAGGTCTGCCGCGCTGCAGTGGCGGGCCCTCTCTCCAGAGCTTAGGCTCCCTCGGGGCTCCCTGCCACCTTCTCTGGGCCCTGTTGAACACGGGTTTTAGAAATGACCGTACGTGGTTTGCGCGTGAGAGACTTTGGCATCTGCCTCCTGCCTCTGATGGAGGCTGGGCCTCAGGGGCTCTGGGAGGAGGTTTGGGCTGCACAGGATCCCGGGCTGTGCTCGTGGCTCGCCCCGCTGCCCCTTGGGGCTTAGGCTGGGGGCGCAGCTGCAGATGCCCATGCGCCCGGCCATAACCCGCCTGCGTGCTTTCTTACAGATACCTGCTGACCCGCTATGCGGAGCCTCTCGGTCAATATGCTGCTGCCTCCCAGTCCTGCAACTTTGCACTCAGGTTTTTCCACTCCAACCAGAAAGATGTAAGTGAAACCTTTTCTTCTTGGGGCTCAGCTAACGAATGCCCCAGCGCCAGTTAGAGCAGAGTGTCCGGCTGGGGGGGAGGGGACCTTGGAGGTCATAGCTGGGTAGGGCCCCGGAGTGCGCTGTTGGGGAAAGCTTAGGCCCTCCTGCCATGGCTGAGCCTGGGAAGCCCATGCCATTCTGGGGAGCAGAGTCCTTAGGAGGTGGCCAGGTCAGCCCCGGCGCTGACAGACCGGGGGATGGGGCGCGCCTTCTGGATCTGTCTTAGTGGCTGAGCTTTGGGGGGTGATGAGGGACTGCTCCTGGGAGCCTTCGGCTTTGGAAGCCCGCTGAGTACCAACCATCGGACTGGCGCTTCAGTCATCGAGATATGGAACAGACAGTTTTGGAAAAGATGGTTTCTCCTAGTGTGAACCTGAAACATTGCAGACTGAAAGGCTGGGTCTCATGTCCCCCACTCCACCTGGCCAAGCCAAACCACCAAGAAAGACGGGGCGCCGGGTACATTTTGACGGTGTGTTTGCTCCATTTAGGGGCCAGCTGAGTATCTGGACAGATGGGGCTTCAAGGATCTCCACGATGAGCAAAGTTGGGCCCTGCCAATTAGGGGGAGAAGGAGTCCCCCAAACCGGGGCTTGGGGAGTGTTTAGATGGGAAAGAAAGCCTCTCTGCTCCAGGTCCATTGGGTGGGCACTTGGAAGCCCTTGGGAATGCCAGTTGCCAAGGAGGTTCCTGCAGAAAAGGGCCAGCTGCAGAGCCACGAGGGTCTGATAACATTGCCTTCCTAGGTCTCCTGTTCTGCTTGGGACCTTTTGCCGAGGGTGATACTTAGGCTCAGCTCCCTAAGCACTTGGCAACTAAACGAACCTAGCTCTCAGCCTAGTGCCCGGCACATCGGGGATGATGAATAAATGTTGATTGACTGGATGTGCTGTTCTTTTTGAACGTCGGATAGAAAGAGAGGAAGCTTTTAAAGAACAGTTCTGGCAAATGATTCGTCCATGTTCTGATTCTTTGGAAGGATGGCCAGCAGTTTTTCTGAGTAACAGCCGGTGACGGGCATGTAGAGGGTCTCCCCTCGGTGTCCTGCGGTTCCCCTGTGGAGTTCACACAATAGGAGCTCCCTTGTGGCTCCTAGCTTGTTGGAAGGAGAAGTTAGGGCTCAGTCAGTGTTTTAGTTAAATGGACTGTTTGGGCCCTGGCACATGGCTGACTGCAGGCCTCTGTGGGCAGTGACCGATGTGCCCGCTGCCAGCTCTCTTTGTTTGGGGCAGTCTGACCATGAAGGAGAAGGAAAGGCAGGTCCCTCAAAAGCCCATTGCTAGGAAAGCATGTGGCAGTACTTGGGGTGATGGGCACCTCCATACACTGGGGAGTTAGCTTCCAGAATTCCTACCCTGGCAGAACCTGCAAGAACCATGCTCTGCGTGCTTCTCCTCCCCTTATTCGAGTTTCTCAGCTGGTCGTGGGCTGTTTGTCAGAGAATGCTTCATTATATTTTAAAATGCGAAGACGGACCAAGTCCTGAAGACAATCCCAGCATTCTGCTGTTCCTCTTCCGCCGAGCCTAGGAATGATTGAAGAAAGGGGTGTTCGGTGCGCTAGAGCAGCATCTGCGGGGTTTTCTGGTTTGCAGTAACCTAAGGGCAACCCTGGCCTGGGGCCGGGCCGGGTTCTGTAGGCAGGAGGCTCGGTTTTCACAGAGAAGCTGATTTTTATGGCCAGTGGACAATGATGATGCTTCATGGCCTAGTCACGGAGCTGGGTCCCTGCTCTTGCAGCGATCAGAAGTCATAGGTGATTGTCACAGAATAAAAGTCTGGGTCCCTTGGGCTTTGTGTTCAGAAAGCTGAAGGGATGTTTGAGGTGAGAAGCAACTCCAGGGAGAAGAAACTCATTTCCAAGACGGAAGAAGCCTTGGAGTAATTTGTCCTTTCTCTTTCTGCCATGTGGCTGGTGGTGGGGATAATCCTGTGGCCCGAAGACGGATGATCTTATAAACTGGAAACTGCCGCAGCTCAAGCCCACGGCTTTCTCTGGAAGTGGGAACAAAACTCTTAAAGCTGGTTGGTTTCTAAATATTTTCTGTCAAGAGGATCCAGTTTCTTTAGCTGTGAGCAAAATGCTGTCCCCCTCACAG
The DNA here is from genome assembly GCA_023553655.1 of Myrmecobius fasciatus. NCBI lineage: Eukaryota > Metazoa > Chordata > Mammalia > Dasyuromorphia > Myrmecobiidae > Myrmecobius > Myrmecobius fasciatus. The sequence goes on from JAJPUD010005303.1 coordinate 7,051, forward strand.
ACCCATAGAGGAGGGCAGTGCTCCAGGCCACAAGAGGCCTGGCAGAGGGAGGACCATGCTCTGTGCCCCTGAATCTTCTGGTCAAAGACCCCACTCCTGACAGAGGAATCCCCAGACGTCCGCGTGGTGGCTTGTGCCAGCTGCCAGAAGAGGACTGGCAGGGGGCCCTGGTGCAGAGGACCCTGCGGTGGGGGGCTCCAGGGCAGGGGGCTCTGGGGCCTGCTTTGGGCAAGACAGGGACCTCTGAGGGTGTCGAGTGACTGGCTGTTCACCGCTCCCCGCAGCCCCCTTTGTTCCTGAGTGGCCGTTCAGTTTGCGCTTGTTTTGAAATGGACACGAGTCAGCACCCCATGAGGGGAGTGGAGGAAGGGGGGCTTTTCCTTTGCGGGGCTCCTGGGGAGCTGAGCCCTCTCTGAACAAGGTCCTCCCTCTGAGGGCGGGCTGCCCTCGGCCTCCAGAAGTGCTGTGGGGCCCTTGGGGCCCTCTTGCCCAGCCGGGGCTGTTAGGCCGGCGCAGCCGCGCAGGGAGGCTCCCGAGTTGGCCTCTGTGCCCTCGGCAGCCACCAGGGTTCACTTCAGAGTCCCACGGGGACCCACCTCACCTCGGTGACCTCAGGGTGCGGGAGCCCGCTTGCCTGCAGTCTCTAGCCTGGTCTCCCGAAGGCCAGGCGGGGGTGCTGCCGTCCCCCCCATCGGACACTCTTTGGCTCTCTAGCTGCCCCCCTTTGGGGGCCATGACGCAGGCAGGCTTAAAGGAGGACTACCGTGGAAAGACCCCCAGGGCGTTAGCTGCCTTGTAGTTTGGAGAGAGTTGGCTTCCTGCTGCTGGGCTCCCCAGATCGTCTTCTTGCATCGGTTCCCAGCTGAAGCACTCCCTGGGGGTGGCGTGGGTGCTTTTAGCCCTTGTCGAAGCCGGAACGCCCCGGGGTCTCACGCTGACCCCGCTGTGCGGCTGGGAGCGCTCAGCGCCCGCTGCCCCTGCCTCTGCCCCCCGCACCATGGCTAGGGCAGCCCGACCCCTGTAGGCAGTTAGGGAAAGAGGCGCTCTCGCTCTCCTCGAGTCGAGCCAGAAGGTAGCAGGAGGATTTTCAGGTAGTCCTTCTCTAAGCCCGCAGGATCACAAGTAATCTTGTTAATTTTCTTGTGTCCGTCCGTCTCTAATTTCTCCAGATACTGCAGGCAAACAGCTCACCGAGGTGTCCCGTGGGGGTTTAAAAGCCGCATCGAGTGCAGTTGAATTAGCGCCCCTGGCGCAATCCCGCGGCCTGATATGAACCCTGCGAGGCTGTTTATCAGAGGGTATGTTGTGACTATTGCCCTATTTTCCTATCATGCACATTATCTGGACGTAATGGAGATGGGACAGAGCGAGCCGAGGGCGGCCCGCAGGAAGGAGGCTGCTTTAGAGAGGGCTCGGCTGGTGTCGCTTTCTGGCAGGCGCGGATTTTTGTGAGCTTTGTGGAGGCTGCTGCCGCCTCGGGGCCTGAGGACGTGGCCTCCAGGGGCCTTCCCCGCTCTCTTGGGCGGCTTCTCCCGGGATCTCGGGTCTCCTACGGGTCGTGCTCTCTGCACCGTCTCCCTCGGGGGGGAGGGGCTTTTTCTCCGAGGCCGATGGTGGCGCGGGCCTCCGTGGTCAGCCTTGTTCGGCGTCTCCCTGAAGTCTTGGCGTTACGTGATCGTGTACTAGTGACAATAAAGCGAGAAGGAGCCAGCATGTCTCCGGGCCTCTTGTTGGGGGGGCTCTGTCCTGGGTGGCTCAGGCCCAGGGAGGCTGCTCTGAGAGGCGGGGGGAGGTGACCCTTCCCCGGCGCCGTGCACGGCGGCCACGCCTGGGCTGGGGTCGGCCAGCCTGCAGGCAGGCCCTTAACCCTCGGCCGGGCTCGCTTTGGACTCCCCGCTGTGTTGCTTTGCTGGCGAGGTTCGCCGTGAGTTTCTGAGCGGTTAAAGATGCTCGTGCCGACGGGATTTTTTTTCTTCGCAGACCTCAGAATATATTATTCAAGCCTACAAATATGGTGCGTTTGAGAAGATCCCAGAGTTCATCGCTTTCAGAAACAGGCTGAACAACTCTCTGCACTTTGCCCAAGTGCGCACGGAGCGGATGTTGCTGGACCTGATGCTGGAAGCCAACATGTGAGTGTGGCCTCGAGTGGGGAAGGGGGGAGGGGGCGGGCTGGCACGGGCTGGCACAGACCGGCAGCAGAGCCCACCCCGGCTCTTCTTTAAAGATTGGGCACGGTCCACCCGGGGAAACTGTGCCCATTGTCCCCACTGCAGCACCATCGACTCTGAGGGAAGTGCCCAGCCTGAGCTGACCACTGCTCCCCTCCCTGTGGGCAGCCTCGGGGCTCCTTTACCATTGTTCTTTATCCCTCAGAGGAGCAGAGCACTGGGGCAGCTGGCCGGGGGCCCTTGATCCCCTTTCCTGGCCCCTTTCTTTTCTCTCCAGCACTGGGGCCCCGGGGCCCCTCCTTGTAGGGGTTCGTAAGCGTGTGCTCTGAGGTGCTTCTCCCTTCGTCCCGAGGGTTCTGTAAACACGGACCTTGTGTTTGTGTCGCAGATCGACCAGCTTAGAAGAAAGTGTCAAGTCCATGAGTCTGAGCCCCGAGGAGGACGACATCCCCTGGAAAGACCTGCGAGACAATAGGGACCTCCACGTATTCTTCACCTGGGATCCCAAAGAGAGGTACCTCCTAGCTAACTGAGTCAGGCGGGTCCAGAAGGGTGGCCCAGATCTGGGGCTCGAGCGGCCACGGGAAAGGCCTCAGGATTCCCTTCTGCTTGCTTAGCCCCCGCTGGTGTTTCTGCCCTAAGGGACATTTCTGAAGAACACAAGAAACTCTCCCTGGAGGAAGAGACCCTCTGGCTGCGCATCCGTTCCCTGACCCTGAGACTGGTCAGCGGGCTTCCAACTCTCAGCCACCCCGTGGAGCCCAAAAACTCAGACAAGACGACCGAGAACGGCGTCTCCTCGAGGATCGACACCATCCGCTCACTTCTCCGGCAGCTGGAAGGCGTGCTGGACGCGGGGAAGCGATTTGTGGAACGGAAGGTCCAGGTCCGTCTGAGGAGCAGAGCTGGGCCGGGGCCTTGGGGAGGGAGAGGGAGCTTGCTGAGGCCTTAGGGCCCGAGGTGGGGGAGGGCACAGGAGACCCAGGAACCCTGGGCAGGCCCCCGAGCTCCCGGCCCCACCAGTCCTGCCTCATGAACACCCCCACACAGCTTGGAGGCTGCCCAGCAGGGGGCAGCGTGGTCTGCTTTTACTTCTCTTCCTCCTGCGCTGAGGGGCCCTGAAGTCAGCAGGTCCGTCTCCACAGGACTTCCCCCCTTGAGATCCTTGGGGATACTCTTTGCCAGTCTTTGGGCTATGTGTCCTTTGCTCCTTAGCAAACTCATTTGGCCTGAACTTGGGGCCCCGGCTGTCCTGGGGGCCTCCAGGGGTCTCCAGCTTCTCCGAGCCCTCCCTCACGTTGGGCACCCAGAAGAGGCCACCCTGGGAGGGAGCCTCCTTCTTGACTCTTTTTGGCGGTTGATCACTGTTGACTCCTGTTGTGTCTGTTGTCCACTAAGGCTTTCTGATCTTTTTCACATGAATTGGTGTCCAGACAAACTTCTCTCTTACCCCCGTGGAGCTGCTTGGTTTGAACCAAAGCAAAAGATTTTACGTTTCTCTCCAATTCCGTTTCACCCTCCTGGAGTTGGTTCTGGGTCAGCCTGTTTTTGGCCCTCACTTGGCCACCCGGTGGAGTGAGCTCACTCTCCTTCCCATGTGAGTGACGGGCAGATGGGACAAACGTGCCGGGCCCGAGGACCCGGGGCCGCACGATTCGTGGGCTCTAGTCTTCGGGCCTTTTCTTCTAGGCCGTCGCCCCAACATCCTTCTTGGAGAGGCACGAGCGGTTTTGAGCCAATATCTTCCATGTCCCTCCTTTGACCCCCAAGTTTGTTAAACACGTCAGAATGAGAGTTGCCCGGCCCGGCCTGTGACTGCCACGGCCAAGGGGGCTCCCGCTGACGGCCGCTTCCTGCTCTGCACTAGCCCTCCCTCTCCCCACAGGCCCACCGTGTGGCACCCCCTCTCTTCCCCTTTTGGAAAAGGGGCCGTTTGCCCTCCGCTTCCTCAGCGACTCCTCCCTCCCCCTCCCCCCTCCGGGGTTCTCTGAGTGGGGGCGCCACGCAGGGCTGCCGGACGGGAGGATAGAGTCCTGGGGCCTGGGTTTCCCCCGGCACAGCTAGTGTTCTCTCACTCGCTTGGGGACCAGCCGCCCGTCAGCCATTTTTGTTCTCACCTTCTCCTGGCCAAAAAGAGCAGAAGCAAAACAGGGACTGAGTGGCTCTGCCCCGAATCCCGGAGTCATCACCTTGCCCTGCCCCCCCCCCAGGTCCTTGGGGCCGCCTCCCTCCCTGATCCCCACTCATCATTCCAGGGGGGCCCCTGGCCTGGGTCTGTGGAGCTGAGTTCGACTCCTGACTCTTGAGCTTCCTGGGCGACCTTGGACAAGTCCCCAGCCTCAGTAAAGAGGCGAGGATCGGCCCAGACGGCCCCTGTGTTCCCTTCTGGCTCCGGAGCCAGACCCCGCGTCTTAAATGCTCAGAAGATGCTTCCCAAGGCCATGTGACCCAGACTCAGGGTCCTGCCCTCTGGAGGGTGGGAGGAATGGGCCGGCCTCTGCCCTGGGGGCCTGCTGCCCCCGCAGCGTGACGAGACCTCTGCCCTTCCCTCCCCAGTATCCTTTCCTTGGTCCTGTCCCCACTCGGATGGCCGGCTTCTTCAGCAGCGGCTGCTCTCAGTGCCAGACCAGCTCCTTCTATCTCGTTAGTGATATTTATGAACTAGATACCAATGGCTTAGGTAAGAGGCCTCTGTCTCTGTCTGTCTGTCTCTGTCTGTGTCTGTGTGTCTGTGTGTGTCTTGTGTCTGTGTGAGTGTGTGTGTGTGTGTGTGTGTGTGTATGTGTGTGTGTGTGTGTGTGTGTGTTGGGCTTTGACCAGATGAATCTTGTGGTTGATTCAGAGAAGGTGATTTTGTTTTCTCTGAAGGTAAGTCCGGCACGTTGGGGAGAGGCCTTCAATTCAGCAGAAACTCCAAACCCAGACAGTAAATAATGTCTGATTTCCGAGGACAGCAGATGGACCTTGGAGGGTCTTGGTCCACATGGAGCCTCGTCCTCCACAGGGGGCGGCCAGCAGGACCGGTCCGGCTGAGCCCCTCGTCCCCAGCTGCCCATGCCGAGCATAGCTCAGAGGGCGACTGGCCAGGCTGTGCCAGCGGCCTCTCTCTGAGGGTCCGAGGCTCTGCCCCCTCCTGCCGCAGCATTCAGGGCGGCTCCATGAGATCAATCCAGTAGAGCCAGGACTGGGTCTTAATCATCCCCAGTCCAGAATCAGGAGTGACTGGGTGGAGCTGTTGGCCCCAGACTTGTGACTCCTGCCATCTGCCTTTTGGCCGCTTGAAAGAAGGGGATTTTAATCTCCCCCTCGCCTGGGGCTCAGCCAGGACGGCGCTTGGGAGTCGTGTGCGTCCTCCTCGGTAAGAGGTGACCGCTAAGCTGGAACGTCTTTTCCTTTTCAGAGGATACGGCTGAGATCCAGGAGAGAATAGGGAACAGCTGTGACTCTTTACTAGAGCAATTAAGGGGTAAGTGTGCAGACACTAATGCGTCCTTACGCACGCATACATTCACTTCTCAGAATGGCCTTGTTTCTGGGCGCCGCAGTCTGTGAGTCGGCTGTGATGAGACGTGGGCGTGCTGGGATTTTAGGGGGTGCCTTCCCTCCGTGGGAGCCCCCAAACCCTTCGGCTCCATCACCCCGAAGCAGAGTGTTGGGATTCCTGGGGGAGCCCAGCCTGAGGGGAAAAGACATCTCTGGTCTTTCCCTCGGGAACGCCCCTCGTTCTCCTCCTGGCTGCGGCCTCTGTGATTGTGCAGGGCCCAGAAAACTACGGGGTGCCCGTGATGGGGGTGAGAGCGTAAGGAGAGGAGGCGCCATCGCAAGGCCCCGCTCGGCCTCCGGGCCAACAAGAGACCCACTGGGCCTTTGGCTTTTGTCTTGCAGAAGTCTTCAGTCAGTGTAAAGGAGACATACTAGAAGTACAGGACGGGGGCCTGAAGACGCATCCCAGCATCTTAGAGAATCTTGTCTTCTTTGTGGAGGTGAGCACTCCCTGAAACGGGGGCAGGACAGGGCCAGGAGACCCTCGAGGTCCCCTCCTAGCTCTGGATCATGGCACCCTAAGAGTCTCTGTCTCCCTCCTTCCCCCCACTCTCTGCCTGCCTTGCTTAATGCACCTTTTCTTTCCTTCCCTCAGACCATCTCCATTGTGCTCTGGGTCACTAGTTACTGTGACAGTGTCCTGCAGCCATACAAATTAAATTTACAGAAGAGGAAAAAGAAGAAAAAAGAAACCAGCACACTGACGGTAACCAGCCGCCATGGGGGAGGGGGTCAGGCCCCTGGGCTCAGAGGGCTTTGGGGCAGCCATGATGCAGGGAGGGCCCCTCCCCTTGGCTCAGCTCAGGGCCCCCTCCCCGCCCTGGCCGCTCCCCGGGGTTCTCAGATGTCCCCGATGCCATGGACGAGGCCACGCCTGGTGAAAGTCCACAGGGGGCGCCAGCATACGGAGCCCTGCCACCCCCCTGCTGCCAGCTGGTCTGTGCTTCCACATAGAGTCAGAAACGGGCACAGAGACACTCTGACTTCAGGCGAGAGAGGAGAAAGGCACAGCTCATGGGCAGCTTTCCTGGACAACGATCTGGGGGCCTCAGTGGTCTGCAAGTCCAGGAGTGGGTAGTAGGGCAGCTAAGGGGTGTCACCCCATTTTGGGAAGGGTAGGAGCAACCGGAGGAGGATGCTGGCACAGGGACAAGAGCCGGGGGGCAGGACTGAGGCCACAGCTCCCATCTTGGCTCCTGGGCCGGACACTGCCCTCAGGCTGTGGGCTGGATGACCGGCCCGTGTGCTGGGATGGGGGGTGGGAGAGCCCCAGGCCCAGGGCAGACTCCAGAGTGTGCGCTTGCTCATCAGTCTGATGGGAAGGAGTCTGCTGGCCACCTCAGAGGAGCCCTTCCTTCCGAGGAAGCCGGCCCAGGGTCTGTGGGCTGCTGCCAACCCCAGGCTTGGGTCCCTCTCGCCCCGCTGGCCATGGTGGTTACGGCCCCTTCTCCAGGGTCTGCAGGGGCCAGGCTGGGGGAAGTCCCTCCGGACACTGACCAGCTGGGTGGTCTCCTCCCCCTCGCTCCAGGGGCTGTTCTGACCTTCCCCCCATCTGGCCCAGCAAGGACTTAGGCTGTGGCCGTGAGCTCCCATCCTGGGGGATAAGGATGATCTGAAGCTGGAGGGAGAGCGATGAGAGGCCTCCCCGGGGGGCCGGGCAGTGACCGCTCTGGCGAGTAGCCAGTCAGAAGGTTGTCTCTGCGGGGGGCCTTGTGCCCCCGGCACGAGCCAGAGATAGCGGGCATGGGCTGGCAGCAGGAGGGAGCGGAGCTGAGACAAGCCAGGCCGGCTGTCCTGGGCCGGGCCCCCCGCCTCCCTTGCCATGGCCGGGCTCCCGGGCATCTCACTCCCCTCTCCTGTCCCCACAGCCGCCCGTCTTCTCCAGCTTCCAGCACTACGTGGCCGGCCTCCAGCTGCTCATCTCCAGCGTCGTAGAGCACATCAAGGGGCTCGAGGCTCTGCTGGCCGCACTGAAACTTGAAGAATTATCCCTAGAAGACCCCACTCTTTCACAGGTAAGAGATGGGTAACCCAGAGGGTGCCCCTGGGGCCACGCCCCCGCTGCCAGCTCAGCTGGGCATCGGGGGATCAGGTCCAAGGTCTGGACAAAGAGCCAGCCTTCTTGCCCCAGGAGGACCCTCGCTGGGCGCCTCCTTTGCTTCTGAGGGCTTGTTGGGGCTTTTAGGGTTTGTTTTTAAATCAAGGAAACTGACACTATTGATAAGCAGCATCAGAATTTTTTTTTAAAGTTGTGTTTAGACCCCCTGAAATCTGTCCACAGCAGAGAGCCCAAACTCCTGACAAACACTCGGGAGAAACCGAGGCAGACGACTCCGGGCAAGCACCGACTTGTTATTGAACAGTAATAGTAATAACGGTGCCCGTCCCCTGATGGCCCCTGAGAGGGGCCAGCAGCGTCCCCACCGAGCAGATCCGGACAGGCTCGCCCGGCTGTCAGAGGCCCAGTCGCCTCGGGCTCTTCCTGCCTCCTCTTGGCCTTTTCCGGCCTTAGGTTTGGGGGCGGTAAGGGATGCGTGGGAATGACTAAGGGGTGCAGGCTTGGACCCCCGCCTCGGGCAGAGAAGGGAAAGCCCAGAGAGGCTTCTTTGAGTTGTTCCTGTGGGCCAAGCTCTAGGGCTGCCCATGGAAGTGGGGAGGCTGGCTGTGCTGCTGGGGGGCCGGCGGGGGGAGAGGGGGGAGGAGAAGGCCTGGCAGCCTTCAGCTGCCTCAGGCGGTCCGAGGAGACCAAGGAGTCAGCAGGGGCGGGGAAGCCAGCCAGCACCCAGGGCTGGGTTTGTAGGTCCTGTCTGACTTCTTTACCTCTACTGAGCCTAAAGTAATTAGCACAGAAGGCCTAGAAGGGAGGTATTTGAACTGATCTGATCCCTCCCTCCTTCCCCCCTCCCTCCCTCCCCCCCTCCTTCCTTCCTGCCTCCTTCCCTCTTTCTCTCCTTCCCCTCTTCCCTCCCTCCCTACCTCCTCCTTTCTTCCTTTCTTCCTCCTTCCCTCTCTCTCTTTCTCTCTCTTCCTTTCTCCTCTTCCTTTCCCTCCCCTCTCCCCTCTTCCTCCTCCTTCCCTTTCTGCCCTTCCTCTCTTACCAAGAGAAACAGAGGGCTGCGCTTCCTTTGCCCAGTGGAGTGGGCAGTTGCCTTGTTTGCAGCAGGTGCCCAGGCAGGACATTGATCCTTACTCTCACTGGGGAGGAGGGTCCCCAACTCTAACTCTGGGAAGGAGCCCCAGCAAGGCCTTGGGCTGGCCTGGGCCTGTTGAGGGTTGGCAGGTGGCCTAATTCCCATAGGAATTGCCACCGTTTCTGCCCGTAGACAATCCATCCTTGAAAACAAAGGATAAAAAAGATGGGCTGGAAGGCCTCCTCAGGGCTTGGCCAGCCCCTCTCCCCCTGAGGTCCCCCCCACTCCTGCAGAGTGCCCCCTCTGAGGAGCTGGCGGCTCCCAGACCCAGGCACTGCCAGGGTGGTGGGCCGGGCAGCCCCTGCAGATCTTGGCTTCAGCCGCTCGTTCCCTTCTCCACAGGAGGAGAAGTTCACAAAGACTGTGCATGGGAAGGTGCAAAGCAGCTACCAGCACTCACTTCAGGAAATCGGGGAGCTGCTGAAGAAGAGGCTGGAGACCATGAAGAAGCTCAGAGTGTAACTGCACAGGCCGGACCGCCCAGAAAGACTCCAGCACCGCCCAGCTGCCCGCCGCCGGACTCCACAACTTCCTATAAAATGCATGAAGGACTTTGATCTTGAATTAATTTTTTAGGTATTAACTACATACAGCTGATTAAATTATTGTACATAAACCGGCAGCCGAGCCCTCCCCTAGGTTTGACCACTTTTTATACATGTTCATTATTAAGCATATGGCAGCAACCAGAGAAACCCTCCTCTTCCTCCTTTCCATCTCCAGAAACTTCTGGGGCTTGTTTTTAGAAGCAGCAATAGCAACTCAGAAATAAGAGCTCCAGCCCAGAGCAGCCGGACGGCCCTCCCCAGGGAGGGGGAAGCGGGGTCTGGCCTTGCCTTGCCTTAGAAACAGCAGAAAGCAGAAGCCCTCTCCTCTCTGGAGCTCCCCAGGGACTGGGGGGCAAAGGAGCTTCCGCCCTGGATATTCAGTGCCAGCGGGCCGGGCACGAGAAGGAGGGCCGGGAGCTCTGGCCCCTGCCCCGTGCCCGCCTCCGAAATCTGAACCAGGGATAGGGAGGCAGCGGAAGCGGCTGTCCAGGGGAGAGAAGGAGCTGGACCGTCTCCAAGGCCACGGGTCCCAACCAGCCGGCCTCTGGTCCGTCGGCCGGGGTGACAGGGATTGCTGTCGGAAAGCCAAGAGACGTGATGTACATAATTTATGCAGTGAATCCCTGTACCACTGTCACTGATTCTTCAGTCATATACTACAATCAATTCATGAATTAAAAACAAAAAAATAGGTGCTTGAAAATGAAGACTTAGTGCTTGAGGGCCTTTTACTGGTGGGGCAGGGCAGGGAGGGAGCGGGCAGAGCCCTGGGCACCTTCAGGGCTTTCAGGCTGAGCCAGAGTCCCTGGAGCTTCCTGTGTGATCTGAGGCAGGGGAGTCCCCCAGGGCACGGGCCCGAGGATGCCCCCTCCCTGCCTGGGCCCTGGGGGGTGCATGGGGCTGGCTTCTTCCCCGACCCTCAGATTACACGCAGAGTCAGCTACTCTTTAAAAGCAAGTAACTCTTATCTTCTCCAATGAATTTGACCATTTTTTTTATTTCTTGGAAAGGTTAAAAAAAAAAATCTTCCTATGCAAAAACCACTTGCTTTTTTGGTTCTCCTGGCTTCGAGAGACCTTTGAGGGTTTCGAAATCTGTGATCTGGCCTAGAATAATCGATTCTCCTATTTAAAACTCTGAAAGGAAGTTGCAAAGGACCACAGTCCCCTCCTCCAAAAAGACTGGTCCAGAACGCTCGATCGGGGACAACCAGGACCCTGGAAGAGAGAAGTCCTTTGGACGGGAAACGCCGGCGGTCAGCAGAGGAAGGCTCAAGACTGACTCCGAAGCTGTGGACCGGATGGGGCTTGGCCCCGGCCCCCAGCTCGGGGCTGGGCCTGGGCATGGAGGGCGGCCTTTTCAGGAGAGCTTTGGGAGGGGGTTGTGGGCGTGGGTGGGTGCGTGTCTCTGTCTGTGCATGTGCTGAAGGGACGCTTTCCAGGACCATCCTGAAATGGAGAAAGGCCCTCTGAGAGAAGACAGACCTCTGCCCATTGAGCATGCACAGGGTCGGGGAAGCTTAGTCTCTGTCTCCAGGGGGCGTCTCGTGGTTCCTGCGGCCTCTCCAGCCAATCTCTGCTTTCTGGTGGTGGTCACCCCCAGCCCCCCAATGGTTCAGTGTCAAATAATGTTATTGGGGGGCGGGGATTGTTACTTTGTTTCTTGTTGACTTTTGTATTAACTGTAGCATTGAAATCAAATTCAACCTCTTACATCTTGCAATGTCTTTGTATAAAAAAAAAAAAAAAACGAAAAACTAAATTGTGTGCAGAAATGGCCAATATCTTGTTGATCTAGTCTTTTGGAAACTTTGTCACACCCTATAAATTGTGTACAGTTAAAAAATATATATATATATCTATATATATCTATATATTCTTACATGAGTAAAGAAGCACCCTCCAACATGATGGATGTCATTTGGTATTTGACAAAGAATCCCAAATAATCCCTTGCTGCTGCTGTTTTTGTTTGTGGGTTTTTTTTTTGTTTGTGGGGGTGTTTTTTTGTTTGTTTGGGGGTTCTGGGGTTTTGTTTTGATGGGATTTGGGGCTTTTTTTTTTAAGTGTGCTGAATTGACATTTTAAGACAAGGCGTGAAAGAGATTAGACTACTGCCTGTATGTACCCCGAGAGCTCTTGGTTTTATTCCGGCGGCATCTCATGAGTTTGAGATCCATCCTCTTAAGCAGATGTGGAGGGGCAGTCATTTTGGCGGGCAGTGCTCGATCCAGGAGCAGGCGCGCAGTAGAGGAAGGTGACCGGTCCTGTACCCGGGAGCAGCACGTGGCCCACCTGCTCACGGCCCCCCTCACTCGCGTCTATTTTAACCATTCTAACATTGTGTTTCCATTTTGCAATCATTATGTTCAATCAGAATTTGTCTTTTTTTTTTTTTTTTAACCGTACGGGGTTCCGTTGTACCTGCAATTTTGTTTTCTCTACTTTCTCCTGAATTATTTGATGTAATTTATGAATGTAGAAGGCTGTATCTGTCCTTCTTCAGAATTAAGTGACACGGGCATAGCAAACCTGCTTTAAACTGGATGGGTTAATAATTTATATAAAAGATAGTTTCATTACAAGTTAGCCTGGTTCCTGTCATTGCTGTTCTTTCCCGTAGGGACCCCCTAGTGATCGGTCCTGGGCTCTGGCTCCTGTCATTGTTTTTTCCTGTAGGGACCCCCTACCTTAATGGTTTGGAGTGATCCAGTCCTGGGTTCTGGCTCCTGTCATTGCTCTTTCCTGTAGAGACCCCCTACCTTAGTGGTTGGGAGTGACCCCGTCCTGGGCTCAGTGCACAAAAGGGATTACTCATGAATTTCAGCATGCTTTTCCAAGGGAATCAGTCTTTTTTAAAAGCTAAATGGTTTTGATAATAAGAACGAGAGCCCTGGGTCCATTTCCTGGTGAACCACTGTGACAAAGGAGGTCCTGCTACTCCCTTGTACTGGCCACAGGACCTTAGCCCGAGGGAGTCCCAGGGCCCTGGGTCACTCTGAGAACAGATGAGAAGTCAGCCTCTAGGAGTGGAGATTTCCACCCTGGGCATTGTCACAAACTTGGACAAAAAGATGATGAGGGTGACCTTGTTAATATTAAAGGGATGAGCCCTTGTTCCTGGAGGGAGTTTGGTGTCTGTGAGGGAGCTTTGTGATTTCCTAAAGAAAATCTAATTTACTCTTCCAGCTGTTCAATTCTGGGCCCAATTCACTCATTGAACTTTTTGTCTCGCATATGTAGCTCTCTTGAATCTGTCTCTGTTTCCCTTTGTTTCTGTCTCCCTCTTTCTGTCTCTCTTTTGTTCTCCCCTCCATCTCTGTGTGATTCTGTTTCTCTGCCTTTCTGTGTCTGTCTCTCATCAAACTATTTCCTATATACCACCCTTCTATTTCTGGATCTATTTTATCTACCTAAAATCTCTATGCTCTACCTACTTCCCTACCTTTATAGCTCTCATGCGTTTCCTACCTGTCCGTCTTCCTGTCTGCCCAGATGTACAGCATCTCCAGATTGCCATTCTTATTCCATGTCCTTATCTGGGCCAGAGACACCTTTTTTTTTTTAAGCTTTTTTATTTTCAAAACATATTCTTGGATAGTTTTCAATATTCACCCTTGCAAAACCTTGTGTTCCAATTTTTTCCCTCCCCTCTAGATGGCAAGTAATCCAATATATGTGATATATGCAATTCAAATATCATATCATGTATGCCTATTTGGGATTTTACATATATTTTAACATATATTGGATTACTTGCCATGTAGGGGAGGAGGTGAGGAGAAGGGGGGGAAATTGGAACACAAGGTTTTTCAAGGGTCAGTATTAAAAAAATTGTCCTTATATGTTTTGAAAATAAACTTCAATTAAAAAAAACAAAAAAATCATATTACAAGGGGGAAAAGGGAGAAAAAAAAATGAAAGCAAACAACAAAAAGTGAAACTACCATGTTGTGATCCCTACTGAGTTTCCATAGTGCTCTCTCTGGGTGCAAATGACTGACTCTCTTCATCATTAGATCATTGGAACTGACCTGAATTATCTCATTGTTGAGAAGATCCAGGCCATAGACATCTTTCATCCACTTGGTTTTCCCTGTGTGGATGGTCAAGTCAGATTCTTCTGCCTGGTCCATAACCTCTCCCAGGAGGCTCTCACTATTGTCCTCCAATGGGAACACCTGGAGGACCTTACCAAGCCCAGGGACTTCCAAGATGATGCTTCTCATGTGTTGACAAGAGGAAGAAATGGACCTAGGGAGGAGAAGCAGTTTGCCCAGAGCCACCCAAAAAAAAAAAAAAAAAATGCTAAGCCTCATTTAATGGCTCCAAATCCACCATGAACTTCCTTTTTTATAGGGGTTCCCTTTTTCAGATCAATCATAGGACCAAAGACTTGGCTGGGATCATGTCATCCAAGGTCCATGAATCTATTTGTTGTTTTAATTTTTGATAACTGCATTGCAATATATTTGGAGTTTTTTGGTGATCAATATTTTATTCACTTAAAAACCATGATTCTGAGAAGGCTTCTATAGTCTTCCCCAGCCTGCTGCCCAAGGGGCCCAAGACGCACAGCCATCTAATGCAGCCCCCTCAATTGGCAGTGATGTTGAGGAAAGGGAGCTGGACTAGTCAGGAGAAATCAGGCTTCAGATACCTCTTCTGACGGGATCACTGGTGATCCACAACATCTCACAGCCTTGGCTGCCCCATCCATAAAATGACAATAATTCCTGTAATTATCTCTCAGGCTTATTAGAGCCAGAGGCAGATCCTAGTGGATAGACTGGAATTAGGAAAACCAAAATTTGAATCTGCTTCAGATTAGTTGTGTGAAGACTCTGAGCAAATCACTGAATCTGTTTCCCTCAGTTTCCTCATCTGTAAAGTGGGGATAATAAATAATAGCACCCACCTTCCAGGCATTGATCCATATTGATCCAGGGAGGATCAAATGAGTCAATAAGATCATTCTGCAAACTTTATTTTTTTTTTGTTTTATTTTATTTTTTTTATATATAAAGCTTTCTATTTACAAAACATATGAGTGATTTTTCAACATTGACCTTTGCAAAAACTTTTTTTTATTTTATTTTATTTTATTTTTTATTTTTTTAATTTTTTTTTAAATTTTATTTTATTTGCATAACATATGTATGGGTAATTCTTCAACAATAACCCTTACATAGCTTTCCGTTACAAATTTTCCCCCCAACTCCCCACCCCTCCCCTAGATGGCGGATATCCACTATATGTTAATTATGTTAAAATATTGGTAAATCGAATATATGTATACATATTTCCAAACTTATCATTGTTGTGCAAGAAAAATCTTATCTACACAAA
>JAJPUD010005303.1:26851-40592 GCA_023553655.1 Myrmecobius fasciatus
GGCGCCGGCCGCCGGCCCAGCCAGGGACCTGAGCAGGGGGGAGGAGGAGCATCCTAGAGAAGGAGGGGGTGGTGCAGCCTGGAGGTGGGGAGGAGCACGAGGTGGAGGCGAGGGGAGACTTGGAGTCTGGGGGAGGGGGGAAAGGGGGAGAAGGAGCACCCTGGAGAGGGAGGGGGAAAGGGGGAAGAACAACCTATAGAGAGAAGCAACCTGGGCAGGGATGGGGAGGGGGAGGAGCTTGGGGAGATGAGGAGGGGTGGGGGGAAGAGCAGCCTAGAGAGGGAGGGGGAGGAATGGGAAGAATAGCCTAGAAAGACCGGAGGGGCAAGTGGGGGAGGAGCAGTCTGGTGAGCCCAGGAGGGCGGAGTTCCAGCCCGAGGGCCCGCCCCTACTCCCCCTCACCAAACACCCGGTCAGCTCCACTCAGGAAAAGCTGGAGGGGCCCCTTCTTTTTACAGGGGAGGGCAGGAGGGAGCCCGCTGACTTCCGGGGTTTGGGGTGGCGGAAATCTGGCCCGCGGTGCCCGGACTCCAGAGCCAGGTGGGCTTCCCCGGAAGCTGCCCCTAGCTCCGGCTCCCCTGGCCTTCAGGGCTCTCTTCACTCTGCCCCAGAAGAAAGGGGCTTCTCAGGAGGGCGGGCCGCAGCAAGCCTGGCTCTGCCCGGGTTAGAATTTAATGCAGGAAATACAACTTTGGAATGACACAATTGCTCTGAACAGCCCCAGCAGAATGTCCATTATTCATTCCAGGTCGCTAGGTGATGAAGTGTATAGAGTTCTGGCCTTGGGGTCAGGAATTACTAATTATTATTATTGTTAAACTCATTAAGTTTTTAACATTCATTTTTAAATTTTGAGTTCCAAAAGAACTGAGTTTAAGTCCAACCTCAGAGACATTTTTCACCTGTGTTCTCCTGGACAAGTCATTTAATCACTGACCGCCTCAGTTTCCTCATCTATGAAATGGAGGAAATAGTAGCACCTACTTCCCAGGGCTGATGTGGGGATCCAATGAGATCGAGATCGGAACTGTACCGTGCGTAGCGTCGCGCCTGGCCCATAGTAGGCCCCATATAAATGTGACATTATTATTATTATTGTTATTAGCACCTACCACCCAAGGTTATTGTGAAAATTAAATAAGATGTTTGTAAAGTGCTTTGCAAATTTTAGAGCACTAGGTAAATGCTCATAAGTATATTGTGTATAATTCCATATGCTTACATTTTTATATATTATATATAATTATATATAAATAATATTAACTGTTCATTCGTTTAACAAGCTTGAAACCCCTACTGTAGGCCAGGCACCACCTAATGTGCTGGGTGCTTTGGATACAAGACAAAAATGAAGCTGTTCCCTGCCCTCGGGGAGCTTGCCTTCTGTTGGAGGGCAGACACGGCTTCATTTTTGCTGTTGCATCCCTAGTGGCCGCACAGAACCTGACATTCAGCTGGCATTGAATGAATGCTTTCTGGATTGTACTTCGGGAGAATTTTGAGGATTGAAAAGCTTCAGGGGAAGTATATTGTGAGAGAATCACTATCACCATTTGCGGATAATGAACCCCAAATTCAAAGGTAAATGAAGTTACTTGCCTGGGGTTATATGTCCTGACTCCAACTTGAGTTGGACGTTATACATACTATTTAATTAAATAGACATGTATAGATATATACAATAAATAGTTCCTATCTGTCTACTATGGACAAAGGGAGAGGCAGGGTGGTAGAAATGGACTCGGAGGTTTCTACAATCCCTTCCAGCTCCATTATCCTATAATCCGTAGTCTAGGGATATGCAGTCTAATTAATTAGGAGGAAGGCAAATAACTATTATGCAAAGCAGAATAAGATATGTACAAAAGAGAGATCCAGACAAAGGACTTAAGAAATATGATGAGGGAGAGATCACTTTTACTTGATGCTGGCCACAATCAGAGAATCAGTTGATCAATATGTATTAAATAAGTTCCTACTAAGCGCAGGTACTAGGGATGCCAAGAGAAAAGCCACACTCTGCCCTCAAAAAACTTACATTCTAGCAGGGGAGACAAGGGGAGACACCTGTGTCTCAGGAGGCTGGCCAGTGAGTTGGGCCCTTATGAGCTTAAACAGCAGGCTCATCTTCATATGGACTTGAACATGCACAGACATTCTACAGACAGTTCTAGTTTGTAGCAGGAATCTTGGCTCTGGAGTCTGCCTTCTCCCAAGTAGGATCCTGGCTCCAGGTGCTGAATTCTCCATGCTTTTTGCTGGCTTAAATTGATTCCAGCTGGACTATGCCCCAATGGATGCTGCCAAGTGCCTTTGTGCCAAGTTGTCATAGCACTTAGCAAAGTTCCTGGGTGTGAGGTGATACCTCAAAGTTGTTTTGATCTGCATTTTTCTACTTAGAGTATTTTCATATGGTTATTGATTGTTAGATTTCTTCCTCAGAAAAGTGCCTATTCATATTCTTTGGCCATTTATCATTTGGGATCAATTGGGAAATGGCTCTTGTTCTATTATATATTCATATACATATTACATATATCATATATATAATATACATACTTCTACTATGTATTATATATCAATAATATGATTAATTTCCCCTATATCTTAGAAATGATACCTTTATCAGAGAAACTTGCTGGAAAGATTTTTTTCTTCATGTATCTGCTTGCTTTCTAACTTTAGTTGAATTGATTTTGTTTGTGCAAAACCTTTTTTTTTTTTTTTTTCCTGAGGAAGTTGAGTTTAAGTGACTTGCCCAGGGTCACACAGCTAGGAAGTGTTAAGTGTCTGAGGCCAGATTTAAACTCAGGTCCTCCTGACTTCAGGGCTGGTGCTCTATCCACTGCGCCACCTAGCTGCCCCTTTTTAATTTTATATAAGCAAAATCATACCTTCTTTGACCCTTTCTATCTTTTACTTGGTCATTTCCCTTAGCTAGAGATCTATCAGGTAATTTCTTCCTGGATCCCCTAATTTATTTAGGATGTCAGGCTTTTATCTAAATCACATATCCATTTGGAGTATGTGTGTGTATGTGTGTGGTGTGTATGTATATGTGTTATCTAGTGTGAGTTGTTGCTCTATATCTAGTTTCTGTTGGATTTCTTTCAAATTTTCCCAATAGTTTTTGTCTTGGCCCAGTAATTGGAATCTTTGGATTGATCAAACACTGTGTTACTGTGTGCCTGATTTGTTCCATTGATCCCACTTCTCTCTCTCTCTCTCTCTTTCTCTCTCTCTCTCTCTCTCTCTCTCTCTCTCTCTCTCTCTATCTATCTATCTATCTATCTTTTTATAGATAGAGATATCTGTATATATTTATTCATTTATTTAATTTATTATTTTTTTCCCACTGAGGCAATTGGGGTTAAGTGACTTGTCCAGGGTCACACAGCCAGGAAGTTCTATGTGTTTGAGGTCAGATTTGAACTCAGGTCCTCCTGACTTCAGGGCTAGTACTCTAGAGGCCACCTAGCTACACTTCTATATTTTTTACTCACTTCCAAATTGTTTTGAGGATTACAAGTGTTGTAGCATAGTTTGAGATCTGATATCGATAAGTTTCCTTCCTCTAAATTAAAGATAATAATAGCATCTACCTCCCAGGGTTGTTGTGAGGATCAAATGAGATAATTATAAAGCACTTAGCAAAGTGCCTGGCACATAGTAGGTGCTATATACATGTTTAATGTTGTTGTTACCAAAATGCCAACTCCTGGGCCAGTAACATGGTTCATAGCCTTGCAGCTCCTCTACTAATTCAACATCACTGCATAAAGGCAAGGAGAAACTTGGGACTAGTTGTAGGCAGGAGGGGAAGGACAAGCAGATAGAGATTGAATATTAGCAACATGCTAGAAACTATCTGTTGGAGAAGATGGGATGGGAGGGGATCTCGTGTTCATCTGAAGTGAGAGAAATGAGGAAATAGTGGGAGATGACAGTCAAGGGATGACACTGTCGCAGAGGAGGAAAAAGAGGAAGTTCCTGAATGATTTTCTAATATAGCTTGAGACTGAGGAGGAGAAAGTGAGAGGCTTGAGAAAATCTGGAACAGCCATTGTGGACCATAGAATCGATAATCAATAAGGGAAGAGTGAAATAAAATGTGTATGGTGCAGTAGATAGAGCTCTGGGCCTGGAGTCAGGAAGCCCTGAGTTCAAATCCAGCCTCAGTTTCCTTATCTGTAAAAGGAGGATAATAATAATATTTCCCTTTGAGGGTTGTGATGAGGATTAAATGAACTAATAATTGTGAAGTGCTTAGGTCAGTGTCTGATAAAATCTAGATATTATTATTAGCTACTTTTCTTATCTTAGTTATCTTGGTAAATGACTTTATTTTGATCTTGCTCTATCTACTAATTGACTGTTAAAGGTAAGCTTCCTGATTATGATGTAGCTGATATAGACCCTAGATGATGGTAGACACCAAAAGTTGGGGTTTGATCATGTGAAGAATTCACAATGGCCATTCTCTTTGGCAAAAGGTAGATTTATTTAAAAGATTACGGACAAAATGAAGGTATGCAATTAGACACCAGGAATGAATATGAAATAGAGTTGGGAGGGTGTATGCAAGACAAGTCCCTCAGTGGAACTCATAATTACCCAGCAAGTAGAACTTACAATTACCCAGGAAACATCCCAAGAGGTTGGGGCATGTCCTTAGCTGGCAGACTAAATCCTGAAAGGGACTTAACCTAAAAGAGTTAGTTAGCTGTAAGGAGAAGTGGGGTTGGGAAGCCTAGTGGAGTTAGGAGAGAGAACACAGGACATAGGGGAAGGGGAAGGGGAAAGACACTATGAGACAGTGCCATCAAGGACTGACCGAGAGAAGGGCAGAAGCCATGGGATAGGCCATAAGTAAATTTATAGGGAGAATTTAACCTCAGGGAAATGACTGGGATTTCTGACAGGACATGGCAAGCTGAGGCTGCCCAAGACCCCCACAAAGGGTAGGACTTGGGGGTTTGACACAGCTTCGATTTCTGACTAGGTGACCTCCCCAGAGGGTGGGACCTCAGAGTTAAACTGATCTCTATCACAGTGCCTTCTCCCAGCTTGCCTTAGCGATCAATTTTTCAGTTTCTCTCTACCCAACACACCATTCAGAGCCTTATCAATTAGAACCCATGAACTGTAGTTTTAGAAAATTGGGCTCACAGGATCCTCTTTAGATTTGTGTAATTCTGGATTTTGGGTGTGAGTATTGACTTAAGGAGGTAACCCAGAGGAGGTGCAGCATGTAAGAAATTCAAGGTGATTTTTTTTTTTTTTTGAGGGAACTAACATTAACAGGAGCTAGAAAAACTAAAAAGGGCCTCAGGGAGGAGATAGCCAGTAGTGGACCAGCTTGTATGGACTCCAAGAGCCAATTTTTAATGGGAAATCATTAAATATCACAAATTGGGACTTGATCTGTTGTTTTCTTGATTGTCTAGACCTAAAAAAAATGATGAGTAAAATGTGTATAATGCAAATTAACCTAAAAAGTATGTTGAGCTTTTTGGAGAGCAAGTTGTCACACATTTACCAGCACACTCTTGGAGATCCCTGGTGCTGAGCTTTGAAAGAAAGAAATTTTAAGTAGAAGTGAGGGCAAAGGCACAGAAGTGAGAGATGAACTGCAAGGTCACTTAGGCTGGCCCTTAGGCTTCCTGAAATGGACCACTGTGTAATAAGCCAAGAAAAGGAGACTAAAGCCAAGTTTTGCAGGGCTTTAAATGGTAAACAGGGGCAGCTAGGTGATAGAGTGGAGAGAGCACCAGATCAGGCACTTACTAACTTGTGACCCCAGGCAAGTCATTTCACTCTGTTTATCTCAGTTTTTCCATCTGTAAAATGAACTGGAGAAGGAAATGGCAAATCTCTCTAGTATCTTTATCAAGAAAACATCTAATCTGACTTCACACTGGGCAAGTTACTTCACCCTGTTTGTCTCAGTTTTCCCATCTATAAAATGAGCTGGAGAAGGAAATGGCCAATCATTCCAGTATCTTTGTCAAGAAAACATCCAATTTGACCTCACTCTGGGTAAGTCACTTTACCCTGTTTGCCTCAGTTTCCCATCTGTAAAATAAGCTGGAGAAGGAAATGGTCAACTACTTCAGTATCTTTGTCAAGAAAACATCCAATCTGGCCTCACAGGGCAAGTCACTTCACCATTTGCCTTAGTTTCCCCTTCTGTAAAATGAACAGGAGAAGGAAATGGCCTACTACTTTAGTATTTCTACCAAGAAAGTCCCAAATAAGGTCAGAAGAGTTGATTGAATATCAACAACAACAAAATGACAAGCAGAGGTTCTAAGAGAAAAACCTAGAGATTGTTCAGCTAAATAGGAAGATAAACGGGAGAGAACAGGACTAGAAAAGCTAGAGAGGAGAGGGTATGGAGGAGAGGAGAGTAGTCATCTGTGTTGAATGTTGACCAGAAGGAACCAGAACATGGTTATCTATTCCTGGTCTTGGGGACGATGTGAAGCAAAGGTAGTGAGTGAGATAGCAAGGGTGGCAGGGGACAGAATCCTGCGTTCACCTTCTTCCCTGTATACTTTGCTGTGTGATCCTGAGCAAGTCACCACCTTTTAAGTTTTTAGTTTCTTCATTTATAAAAAGAAATAGTGGTCTCCAAGATGCTTCTAGCTCTAAATGAAGGCCTCTAGGGGCAATAATGTTTGCAGGTCAGAAAGGGATCCTCAGATTTAGAGCTGGAACAAAAGAGTACAGGAAGCCCAGTGTCATGTTGTCGTTTCTGAGTCATTTTCCACTCATGTCTGTCTCTCCATGACCCCATTTGAGGTTTCTTTGGCAATGATACTGGAGTGGTTTGCCATTTCCTTCTCCAGATCATTTTACAGATGGGGAAACTGAGGCAAACAGGTAAAGTGACTTGCTCAGGGACACACAACTAGGAAGTATCTCAGATTTTTCTAATTCTGAGCCCTGTACTCTATCTACCACACCACTTTGCTGATTGTCATCTCCTTACAGAGGTGAAAACTGATGCCCAGTGAGGGAAAGAGTAAGTGGCAGCACTTGGATTCCACTGAATGGTCTTAAAAGCATTGTTTTTTCTGCCAAGTTAGAAGGAACAGCATCTGGGCAATGTTCTTCACTGACCTTACAGTTCTGCCTCTGGCCAGTCCTAATGGCAGAAAAAGGAAGGCTCTACAGGTACAGTGAAAATAAAAACTGGTGGTGGGAAAGTCCAGATATGACATAGAAATATGGCTCCCAATGGTCATGGGCCCCCAAATTTGGTTGGCAGCAAAAAAAAAAAACATGGACATGGACATGCTAGGGCTACCTAGAAAAGCTCTTAAACTCTAGTTGATGTCACAGTCAAGAATATGGCAGCTGTAAACTGTCCCGATCTGGCCACTCCTTGAACAATCTGAGGCCTTGTTCTTGGCAGAGACAAGAGTCCTTTGTCTGAAAGCATCTTTTATCAGTTGGCAGTGGTTATTAGCGCTCTCACCCTTATTATAGACTTAATGAGCTCTTCCAGTGGGAATTTCTGACTCAGGAACTTTACCCATGGCAGATTCACGCCTATCATGAACATTTAGGATCCCCTTCTCTCCCTACAGTCTTCCTCACTTAGTATTTTGTGTGTGTACAGCTAAAATACACTGAATTTGGAAGCTATCAGGAGAAATGGGTTTAAATTCTGGCTCTGCTAGGATAAGTCCCTTGCCCTGGCTTAACCTCAGTTTCCTTGTCTGAAAAATAAGGAGATAGGATTGAATAACCTCTAGATCCTTCTGGTTTAGTATTCCATGAATAATCATGATAATAAAAATAAGAATAGTTAACATTTAAGTAGCACTTACTATGTATCAGCCTCTGTGCTAAGCACTTTACAAATATCTCATTTGATCCTCTTGTTCACTTTTCCTAGATTATTTTGAATTCTATGCAGCAGACATTTGGGTGTCACATCTTGGGGGACTATCTCTCATAGGACTTGGTTTAAAGAGTAAAATATGATCTCCATGTAAATAAGCAGAGAATAATAAGAGGCGTGAACTTCTTCCACTCTCCCCTATAGCAAGAGTTCAGGAACTGGTAGATAAGTGTTAGGAAGTTGTCTGAGGATCACAGGACTTGGCCATAGCTGACAGCACATGCTTGAACCCTGCTCTTCTTGAGTCTAAGGCTAGCCCTCTTTCTACTTCCCTTACAAGCAACTGGTAAATAGAAAGTTCAGTGGATCTGAAATCCAAGGACTTCTGCCTTGATTTTCTCATCTGTAAAATGGAGAGATTGGATTTGATGTCCTTTAAAGACTAAATGGTGGGACAGCTAGATGGTGCAGTGGATTGAGTGCCAGCCCTGATGTCAGGAGGACCTGAGTTCAAATCCAGCCTCAGAAATTTAATATTTCCTAGCTGGGTGACCCTGAGCAAGTCACTTAACCCAATTGCCTCAAGGGAAAAATGAAAGAAAAATAGATGCTACTGTTATCCCCGTTATGTAGTTGATCAAAATGAGGCAAACAGATTAAGTGATTTGCTCACTATCCTCGGATAGTAAGCATCTGAGACCAGGTTTGAACTTGGGACATATCAACTTCAAGCCCAATACTATATCCCCAAACCCTTAGTGTTATCCCTAGACCCCTGAGGGAAGATGTAGTTTATCACTCTTTGGGGATCCAGCCTTTAAATATTAATGGTGATCTGGGGAAAGGAAGCTCAATTTAAAATATTTTGGTTATTATTCATTCAAGTATTTCCATCCCCATTTTACATATGAGCAAACTGAAATCCAGAGAAGTTAAGTGATTTGTCCAATATTATATAGCTGGTGAGCAACTTGTAGCATCATTCGAACTGAGCTCTCCTGATCCTAAATTTAGAATTTAGATGCCATAAGACCTGCTCCTTTCCTACTTTTCCAGTCTTATTCACCTACAATCCAGGTCTACTGGCCTACTAGTTGTTCCTCAAACAGGATGCTCCATTTCCCATCTCCACACCTTTGCTCTGGCTGTTCCCTACACCTGGAAGGCCATCCCTCTGCCTCTTGGTTTCCTTAGCTTCCTTCAAGACTCAGCTCAAACCATACATTCTCTAGGAGCTCTTTCCCTGTGTCCACAAGTACTAGTGTTGTTTCCTCTGCACTAACCTTCCTTTTATTCTGTCTATATCTTCATGTTGTCTCTCACATCAGAATAACATAGTTGTTCATTCCATTAGAATGGAAGCTCCCTGAGGAAAGACACTGTTTTGCATTTGTTTTTATCCACTTAAAATTTAGCACATTTCGTCAATCTAAAGGATTTCACCAAGTAGAGAAAAGGAGAGGGAAAAGAGAGAGTGATCGGAGGCCATAGAATAAGCTACCCTGTTCAACCAGATATTAATAAAGCCTGAGTTCAAATGCTGCTTCACTTATTAACTGTGTCACCCAAGTCACTTGGGCAGTTAGGGGGCATCATAATACACAGATCACCAAACCTTGAGTCAGGGAGACTCACTTTCCTGAGTTCAAATATGGTCTCAGACATTTATTAGCTGTGTGACCTTGGGCAGTCACTTCACCCTGTTTGCCTCAGTTTCCTCCTCTGTAAAATGAACTGGAGAAGGAAATGGCAAACCACTTCAGTGTCTCTGCCAAGAAAACCCAGTGGGGTCACGGAGAGTTGGACATGACTGAAAGAACTGAATGACAGCAATCAAATCACTTAACTGCTGCCTGTCTCAGTTTCCTAATCTGAAAAATAGGAATAATAAGATCACCTACCTCTCAGGGTTGCTGTGAGGATGAAATGAGATGGAAGATGGCATGGAAGATGCTTGAGCAATCAAGAAATGAACTGAGCAATGCATGAGGAAGAAGAGTTTGACAAAGGAAGAGTAAACACAGAGAGGGAAGACCTGTTGTATATCCATGGATTGAGGAGTCCTTGCAGGTAGGATTTTAAGATCACAGATTTAGAGATAGAAGACCAGCCTTTTTTAAGATGTATTTTTAGATATAAGGACATGGGTCTAGAACCCTCAAGTCCCTCAAGAAGTCACCAGTGAAGCCAGGGAATGAATTGAAGTTTTTTGACTTCCTCCTTCTTCCACTATCCCAAGGAGTAATGGACACCTAGGCTAGAGTGACGGTAATGAGACCAGAGAGAAGGGATCTGAGGCAAGAGATATTGCTGGAATCAGAGCCAATTAGTTATAACAGGGGAGGGAGAGAGAGGGGTTAAAAATAGCATAAAATCAAATGTGAGCCCCTGGGTGGATGGGATGTTGCCAACAGAAGGTGGAACAAGTGGAAAGGGAAGGCATTCAAGGCAGAGGAAAGGAGGGAAAAATGCAAGGAGGCAGGAAATCCCAGGATGTATTTGGGGAGCAGAATAAATCCAGCTTGGTTTTATCTGAAAATCATGAAGGAGGGTTAGGGGAGCTGATTCCAGAGGGCCTTGAATGGCAAACCAAAAAAAAAATCTGGATTTTATTCTGTTTAGAAGAAAGGAAATATTTCTTAAGCACCTACTATGTACTAGGAACTGTGCTAGGCTCTTTATGACTATTATCTCATTTGATTTTGGCTATGACTCCAGAGAAATAGGTGCTATTTTAATTCTCTTTTTACAGTGGAGGAAACTGAGGCAGACAAAAGTAAAGTGTTTTGTCAGGGACACATGCTATTATTATTCCGATTAGAGAAATGAAGAAACTGAGATTAAGAGAAGTTAAATGACTTGCTAAGAGTCACACAGATATTAAGCTAGCAAGAAAGAGAAACAGGATTCAAACTCAAGTTTACCTGGTCCCAGGTATAGGGCACCATCAGCTGAACCACTCAGCTGCCTCTGCATAGGGATGATCACTATGATTAGTATAAGGAAGTCCTAATTAAGGAATATTGCAAAATGTAGCTTCTTTGCAATTTATAATCGTCACAATGCTTTCTAGGGCACTGAGACATTAAGTAACTTACAAAGGGTCAGGTTACATGGGATCTGTCATAGTTATGATTTGAATGCAGGTCTTCCTGGCATTGAGGCCTGCTAATTAATATAAATTAATATTTTGGAGAGGGCAGGGACAATTGGATGACTTGGGAACATTTTCATGTAGAAAATAGCACTTGAGCAGAATTTCTAAGGGATTTTAAGAGTTAGAAGTGAGATGGGGATTACATTGTAGGCATGGTGTATAAAAGTATAGATGGGAAATGAAAAAGCATGTGTGAGGAAAAGTACGAAAGACATGACTCCCATTCTGCCACACAAAAGGTGAGCTGGGACAGGGATGCAAAGACTCAAATCTCTTGCCCTCAAGGAACATCACTTCCATTTATTTATTCCCCAAACAAGATATAATCTCTTTCCTCTACTGAACCTCAAACTCTTGATACACTTTATGTGGCCCACACCACATTCTACATTAGAGTTATTTCTATATTTGTCATATCTCCCCTACTGGGCTGTTTCTTTTTGAGGCAATCAGCATTAAGTGACTAGCCCAGGAACACACAGCTGGTTAAGTGTCTGAGGCTGGATTTGAATTCAGCTCTTCCAGACTCCAGAGCCAGTGCTCTCTCCACTGCTCTACTAACTAACTGTAAGCTTCTTGAAAGCAGGGACATGTCCGATTTTTTTTAGTATCCTCCACAAAGCCTACTCTAGAGTAGATGCTCCATAAATATTTATTGAAATTATATACAATTGCTGTGTCTTTTCCTCCAGCTATCCCCACACTACAAAAACACATCCCTCCAGATGTAAGGATGGAAACAGCCTCGAACCTGTGGGTGGCTGGAGCCCAAAAAAACAGCCTAGAAAAGAGTCAGGAATGAAACAGAGGTTTAATTTCAAAGTTTGGAAACGGCTCGAAAACAAAGAGAATTGTTCCAGAACCTTGCCCCTAATGGGGTTGGAGGGGGAGAGTAAGGGGGTAAGAGTGGTGGGGGTGAGGGTTGGAAGGGGTAAGACCTGGAAGGGGTAGGGATGGAAATGAGGCAATGTTGGGGAGATCTCAATACCTTATCCCAATGACTGTGTATTGAGCGCTAGCCCTGACATTGAGAGTAACAGCAATATTGTAATAACTGATTCCTAGCGGGGCTTCCTGACCAAAACAATTCTGGGATTTTGCTATGGCTGAAATCAGTCAGAGGGGAGCACAGAGGATTGTTGTTATGTCAAGTCCTTAGCTCTGGAAAGTAAGCCATCTCCTAATATCTTGCCAGCAGTCTACATGAGAAATCCTTGCCTTCATGGGTTAGAGCTAGAACTCTAACTCCTCATATTTCAGAAAGAGAAACTGAGGCACAAGGAAGTGAAATGACTTGATGAAAGTCACTCAGGCTACTGGGTCAGAGGAAAATTTGAACCCCGGGCTTCTGACTCCAAAGCCAATGTTCTTTCCCTTCTTCCTACTTCAAGGCTCAGCTTGGGTGCCACCTTTTCCATGAAGCTTTCCCTGATCCACCCCTCTCCTCTTTGTACTTGACAAGATAGAAATGTGTAGGGCTTGCAGTCCAAGATCAAGACTAATTCTGCCTCTCAAATTTATTCCCTAGGGATTTAGCAACTATATTCTGGGGTCTCTGCCTTTCCACTGTAGGGGAATATTCCATGGATTCAGCCTCTCCAGGGGGTCTGGTGCCCCCAGATCCAATTTCTCTTTTCCCTCATTTGAATTTGGGACAAGGAAGGACCTTGTTTGCTCCTGGGATCTGATGGCTCTCTTTTTAAGATTTCCACTGAGCATGAGCTCTTTTAGTTATGGCTCCATTTGTCACTGCAGCAGGGCCCCCTCTCTGGCACTGCCTCCTTTCCCTGCCCTTAACATCTCATTTTCTCTCTCCATTCAGTTTGTCTTATTCCCTCTTCCTTCCCCCTCCTCCAGTCCCACTCTTCTCACTATTTTTCATCTCTTTTCTTCTCTGAGTCTTCTCCCTTTACTTGCTTTCCTAGGCTCAATTCTTTGGGTTGCTAGAGGTCCCCTCTGAGCTTCAGTCCCCTTTTCTGCAAAGAGAAGGATATTGGATGGCTTTATCTCCAGGGCCCATTCTACCATGTTGTGTGTCAATGAAATCAGAACTCTAGTGAGGGAGAAAATAGGTTTACCTGTGCTTTCCTCCTTCCCCCTCCTCCACACTCCCTCTTTGACCTCAAGGAGCCTGGCTGGAGGGGTAGGGGAGGAGCTCTTCAGGGCTGGACTAGGGGTGGAGTCAGCTGGCTGAGGCTTCAGGGACTCAGAGCCAGGGGAACTTATCCAGAGATCGTTGGGACCCGGGGCCCCATGGCCCTCCCTTCTGAGGCCAGCTATCTGGAAGACAAATGGGATGTGGTAAGGACATCATGGGGACCCTGAAGGAAGTGCTAGCCCTCTCCTTTTTTCCTTCCTCCCTCCCTTCATTCTTCTTCTCTTCATCCTCCTCTTCTTCCTTCTTCCCTCTATTTCCTATTTTTCTCTATTCTCTATTCTTTCCCCTCTAGAACTATGGCAATTGAACTGTATCCAGTGTCTCAGCCCCCCCCATCCATTCTTTTTTGTTTCTCTTCTTAGTGGTCTTACTTTTTTTTTCTCTCCTCCCCTCCTTGCTCCTTTCTTTCTGTCTCTTTCTCTATCTCTCTCTCCCTCTTCTTTCTTATACTCTCTTCCTCATCCATTTCTCTCCCATCTCTCTCTCCTTCTACTTCCCTTTCATCTCCCTCCCTTCCTGTCTCTCCTCTATATCTCTCACTCTTTCCCCCATCTCTCTCCTCTCTGTCTCAATC
>JAJPUD010005303.1:40602-89779 GCA_023553655.1 Myrmecobius fasciatus
TTCTTTTTCTCTCTCCCTTTCTCCCCTCCCTTCCTCTCTCTCTCCCTCTCCTATCTCACATTTTTCTCCCCATCTCTCTCTCTCCTATCTCTTTCTGACTCTCAGTTTCTCTGTCTTTCTCACTCTCTTCCCCATCTCTTTGTCTCTGTCATATCTCTTCTTCTCTTTTCTTCTTGCTTTCTATTAATTTTCTCACTTATTTCTCCTCTTTTCCTTTCTCCTATT
This sequence comes from Myrmecobius fasciatus, assembly GCA_023553655.1. Classification (NCBI taxonomy): domain Eukaryota; kingdom Metazoa; phylum Chordata; class Mammalia; order Dasyuromorphia; family Myrmecobiidae; genus Myrmecobius; species Myrmecobius fasciatus. The sequence continues at coordinate 40,828 of JAJPUD010005303.1, forward strand.
CCTTTATTCTTCCCATTTCCCTCCCCTATCTCACAGGCACAATTGAGTTCCCTAGAGGTGATCCAAGAATTTGAGCATTCTAAAGAAATCAGGCCATCCAGTCCCCAGTTTGGGACTTTTACCCCCTTAACTTTAGGACCCTCTGAGCTCTGGGAGAGAAGGAAAAGCCCCTGCCTTAGGCAGCTATTTCTTCATGCTTCTGTTCTGTTCCCCTTCTTCTCATGTCCATCCCTTTTATTCAATCTTCATTTGCGATAGAATTTTAAAGAACTAAGTTGAGGACCATGTTCTACCACAAGCCTTTACCCATCCCCCAGCTCCTAGTGTTCTCCCTTTCCAACTTGTTGCTATTCTTGTTGAGTCATTTCAGTTGTATTCAACTCATGACCCCATTTGTATTTTTCTTGGTAAGATACTGGAGTGGCTGGTCTTTCCTTTTCTGGCCCATTTTATAGATGAAGAAACTGAGACAAATGGTGAAGGGACTTGCCCAGGGTCACATAGGCAGTAACTATCTGAGGCCAGACTTGAACTCAAGAAGATAAGTCTTCCTAACCAGTTCCAGCTCTCTATGAACTGCAGTGTTACCTAACCTTCCTTAGCTACCTAACTTTTAGATGTCTTGTATTTATTTAGGTCTATTTTCTTTATATTTATTCTGTATATTTGTGCTTATCTCCTTAATCAGAATGTAAACTCATTGTAGAGATTGTTTCATGCTTGATATTTGTAACTCCAAATGCCAACTAGCAGAGTTATCTGGCACATAGTAGGCAAATGCTTATGCTTTGATTAATTAGAAATGTCTTTTAGTTAGACAATGGTGTTCTGCTTAGATAGGACCGTTTAAGTGACATTGGAAGCAGCCTTCTGGTCAGAGGGCTTGGGTTCAATCTCAGCTCTGCCTCCTTGCATTCTATATGACATTTCTGGGCAAAGTTTCCTTATCCATAAAATGAGAGAGAGAGTTGGGTTAGATGATCTCTAAGGTTCCTTCTAGCGGGAATTTTTAACCTATTTTTTGTCATAGATCCCTTTGGCAGTGTGGTGAAACCTCTGAACCCTTCTTAGAATTATGTTGTTAAATGCATAAAATAAAAATAGATAGGATTACAAAGGAAACTTGATTATAACATACAGTTATCAACATGTTTTTAAAAAGTAAGTTAATAGGCCCCAGATTAAGAATTAGTATTTTGGAGCTATGATCCAATGATTTTAGGCAAATTCCTTTAACTTTCTGGATCTCGATTTCCTCATTTATAACATGGGTAATTGGACTAGGTGGGCTTTAAAATTCCTTGCAGCTCTAGATCTGTGATTCTATGATCTCCTTAGCCCTCAGTTTGTCTATCTGGAAAATGAAGAGATTGGATTAGACTTCCAGTCTCTTTTAGCTCTTAAGTTTTTGTTTTGTTTTGTACTGAAAATCATATTTTTATATTTCTCCTTTTTTTCCCCTATCCAGGTTTTTTCTTCAATACAATGGATTCAGTTTGTCATGGCCACTCTCAGGTAGGTCCATTTCACCTGGCTGAGGTAGGGCAGGAGGAATGAGTCTTAGACCTGTTTTGTCTTTTTCTATAGTGTCGTAATGTTCTTCCCTTTAAAATGGTCTAGTGTTCTTTTCCCTAATGACATCTTGAAACTAAAGCATAATGCAACCAGGTTGAGATTCCCCTCCCCCAAATGGAATGGTTGATGTTCAAAGTATTAGCTGAAATATTTAGAGCACTTTAAGGTTTATGGATCTATTTGGCTTACGCCTGCCAACCTATTTGATCCTCACAATAATCCTGGAAGGTTGCTGCTATTATTATCATTCTTTTTTTTTTTTTTTTTTTTTTTACAAATGAGGAAATTGAGACAGACAGAGGTTAAGCTAGCTACTAAGTCATATTATAGGAGCAGAGTGTCATAGATGAAGAACTAGAGGGAAGTTTCCAAGGGTCTTACACAGCCCCATCATTTTAAAGAGGAGAAACCTAAGGTTCAGTGCCTTGCCCAAGAGCAGACAGCTATTTATTTAAGCGTAGGATCGAATCCAGGTCTTTTTGACTCCAAATTCAACATTCTAGTCATTTCCTTACAGTCATGCTTAATGGCCAAACAAGCCCACTTAGCCTGTTTTTAATTAGTCATGTCCTGATACAGCCTTGCCCCCACTTAGAATCCTCTCTTATAACAAAGAAAAACGGTTAAGGAAATCTAACTACACAGTGCCCACATCTGAGAGTACATACAATATTCTGCACTAGTAGCTCTCCACTGTTTTTACTCAGAGGGGAAAAAATGTGTTTCTTCACTGATCCTCTGGATCAACATCTTTAAATGACTCTTGATTAATGAATGGCTATTTTCTTCTTTTCTCCCAGCATTATAGGATCAAGTTCAATCATTGCCTATACAATCTTCCAGAATATAATGAAGTCCCCAGAGGTAAGCAAGCCTCTACTTTTGTTTAGGTACTAGGTATTTTTACAATTAAGTTCTTGGAATAATAAAATCATAGAGCTAGGTTTGGAAAGGACCCAGAGGCCATCTAGTCTAATTCCCTCATTTTTACAGATAAGGAAACTGAGCTAGCTAGCTAGCATTTATGGAATGAAATGCTTTACAAATATTTCATTTTATCTTCACAATAACCCTGGAAGGTCACTACTTTTATTATTCCCATTTTTCATTGAGGAAACTGAGGCTGACATAAATGTGGCAGGATATCTGAGGAATCTTGAAAGGCAGGTGTGCCTGTCTTCAAGTTACCTAGCTCCTAAAGGAGATTAAACTACTTGCTTAAGGTCAAGTGGCAGCCAATGGGCAGATAGTTACCTATGTGTAGACAGTCAGCTTGTTGGTCAGTGCTAATTCCGTGGCACTCATGATATATAGAGTCATATGTCTGGTCTGGTGAGGATGAGGAAAAATCTGCTTCCAGTTCAGCTAAAACTGGATGCAAATCCAGGCCAGCTTGCCCTAACAGCTCAAGAAAGACATTAGAAGAATTGCAGTAATATTAATAACAATAGTGGCTCATATTCTTTTTAAAAATTATGTAACAATGGAATTCTCTATTTTTATTTTTATTTCTCTTCTCCAGATGCCAGGTTATCAGCTATCATTTCTTCTTCTGTCACTACATTTTTCCTCTTGCGATTTTATTTCATTTAAAAAAAATAATAGCTTTCTTATTTTCAAAATATATGCAGAGATAGATGTGAACATTCACCCTTGCAAAACCTTGTGTTCCAAATTTTCTTCCCTTACTTCCTTACCCCCTTCCCTAGTAATCCAATATTTGTTAAACATGCAATTCTTCTATACATATTTTCACAATTATCATACTGCACAAGAAAAGTCAAATCAGAAATGGGGGAAAATGAGAAAGAACAAAAAACAAGCAAATAACAACAAAAAAAGTGAAAATACTGTGTTGTGATTCATATTCAGCCCTGTAGTCCCCTCTCTGGATGTGGATGGCTTTCTCCATCACAAGTCTGTTGAAAAGGGGCAGCTAGGTGGCGCAAAATGGGGCAGCTAGGTGGCTCAGTGGATAGAGCACCAGCCCTGAAGTCAGGAGGACCTGAGTTCAAATCTGGTTTTAGACACTTAACATGCCCTAGCTGTGTGACCCTGGGCAAGTCACTTAACCTCAATTGCCTCAGCAAAAAAGCAAAAAACAAAACAAAATAAAACAAAACAAAAACAAGTCTGTTGAAAAGAGCCATGTCCATCAGAGTGATCATCATATAGTCTTGTTGTTGCTGTGTACAATGATCTCCTGGTTCTGCTGATTTCACTTAGCATCAGTTCCTATAAGTCTCTCCAGGCTTTTCTGAATCCTCCTGCTGATCGTTTCTTATAGAATAATAATATTCCATAACATTCATAGACCATAACTTATTCAGCCATTCTCCGGCTGATGGGCATCCCCTCAGTTTCCAGTTCCTTGAGTGGCTCATATTCTTATAGCACTCTACACTTTCCCAAAGCCCATCCTTACAACACTTTGGAAGGCTAGCACTAGATTTGGATACAGTTGCAACCCCAGCTCTGCTAATGTTCTACCTTCATGATTCTGGGAAAAGTCACCACCTGTGAGCCTGCTTCCTCATCTGTTAAATGAGGGAATTGAACCAGATGAGTTCAAAGATCCTTTCTAGCTCAAACTCACCCGGATGTAGATTTAGAACTGGAAGGGATATTAGAGATCATTTGGTCCAACTCCTACATTATATAAAGGAGAAAAATAAGGTACAGTTGAGGTCATCCAACCAGAGAAGCAGTGGAAGTATACTGGATAGAGCAAGGGAGTTGGAAAGAGCTAAGTTCAAATTTTACTGTAGATACTGATTAGCTTTGTTATATAAACTTTCTGAGTCTCACTTTCTTCATTTGTTAAATAGGGGTACAATCAGAGTTAATTATGGGGCAGCTAGATTGTACAAAGGATAGAGCACCAACCCTGGAGTCAGGAGAGCCCAAGTTCAAATCTGGCCTTACACTTGACACATATTAGTTGTGTGATCCTGGGCAAGTCACTTAACCCTTATTTCCTTGAAAAGAAAAAAAGAATCAGAATTAATAAATAGCTGTTAAGGACCTATTATGTGCCAGGCACTGTGCTGTGTTAGAATACAAAAAAAGACATTAGACAGTCCCTACCCTCAAGGAGTTTACAATCTAATACCAAAGTCAAGACATAAAAAGAAGCTGAAAAGGATTGGCAGGAAGGGGGAAGAGAGGTGGTACCCAAGCTAGGGTTATGATGAATTTATGAAAAGGGGGAGTGAAATGATCCAAGGAGGTGTGAGTTTTCAAGTTGATTTCATCTTTCAGAATGATGGGTTTCTGGCTAATTCACAACTCATAAGGTCATATTCCTTTATGTGGGGATCCAATAAAATAATGTGACCCCAAATCATTGGGGTTAGCTGCTATCCACTGTACCATGTGGCCTTATTGGAAGGCCTGGATTCAAATTCTGCCTCAAATAAATGGCAGAACTGGGATTCAAACCCCAGGTCTTCTCATGCTAAGTCTAGTACTCTCTCCTTTAAATCAAGATAATCTATGATTCTATTTTTACTAATGAGGAGATTGAAGGGTGAAAAGTTGCAAAGACTCAAACAGCTAGGTGGTGGGTGCCATGGTGCATAGAGCTCTGAGCCTGGAGTCAGAAGACTTATCTTCATAAATACACATTCTAGCTGTGTGACCATGGGCGAGTCACTTCACCCTATTTGCCTCAGTTTCCCTATCTGTAAAATGATCTGGAGAAGGAAATGGGAAACCAATCCAGTATCTTGGCCAAGAAACCCTAAATGGGTCATGAATAGTTGGATATGACTGAAATGACTGAACTACAAATTGATACTTGATGCAATGGATTTTTTTTTAATAACTAGAACTACTTAATGAATGGGCTTTGACCCAGAGATAAATGGACTGTTTGTGGTCTAAGGACCAGTTGGGCTAAGTTCAGAGACATTTATTACCATGTTGACTTAAGGGGCATGACCTTTTTGACCACAGTCTCTTAAAGACATCTCACAAGCTTTAGAAGGATGTAGGAGCTATATCACGGAGAGGCAACCTAGGCCGATGAAATCTATGATTCTTAACATACTCAGGCATTGATAGGCTATAGGCAGGAGTTAGGTCAGTTCCATTTAATTCAAATCAATCAGCATTTATAAATCCCCAGCTATGTGCCAGGGATCCAGCTGCCAAAAAACCTGGCTCAGTCCTGCCACCATCATAAAGCCTGCATTGTATTAAGGGAAAGTAATATGATGCAGTATGAGTAAATGTGAAATACATACATATGAATAAATAAAAATATAGAAAGTAAACACAAAGAAATTTCAGGGTAAGTTTGTTCTTCAGTCATATCCTATTCTCTGTTTCCCTATTTGGAGTTTTCTTGGTAGAAATGATGGAGTAGTTTGACATTTCCTTCTCCAGGTCATTTTACAGAGAAGGAAACCAGGGCAAATAGAATGAAGTGATTTGCCTAAGGTCACAAAGCTAATAAATGTCTATGGCTAGATTTGAACTCAGGTTTTTCTAACTCCATGGCCTGAATTCTATCCACTGCATCACCTAGCTGCCCTTGGGTGCCAGGTTAGGTAGAGGGGGCTAACAACAGGTGGGATCAACAATTAGCTTCTGGAGAAGGGGACTGGTGTATGTCTTGATTGACACTGTGGGTAGAGGTGAGGAGTAAAGTGTTCTGAACCTGGCCTATAGGCCAGGCCTTGCAAAGGAATGGATAGAGGTAGATGGAATATTGGAGAGAGGACCAATTTCCCTAGGATATAGAAGGCACTTGGGAGGGTTGTAGGAAAACAGACTGGAAAGTCATGGTGGAGTCAGATTGTGGGCAGAAAGAGGGATTAACCCTATCATTTTTCTGGTATAAAGAATTCCTTGGTAAGGAAATCTCTTCTGCCAATAGATTGGCATTTTTTATGCAATTTACTGACTCAGAACAGTGTTTCTCAAACTTTTTGTTCTCAGGACCCCTTTATATTATCCTTTAAGTATCATTGTGTAACCTAAAGAACTTTTTTTGTTTATATGGATTATATCAATTAATAGTTACTGTAGTAAAAGTTAAAATACCTTACTATTGTTAGGAAAATAGTTCTGACCTCATGGATCTCCTAAAAGCTCTTAGGGAATTCCAGAAGTCCCTGTTCTGCACTCTGAGAACCACTGGCTTACAGAGTTACTTTAAACTGAGTTATTGAAAAGTTAAGTAACTTGCCTAGTGTCACATGGTTGATAGATGGCAGCAGTCAGACTCACAGGCTTTGAGGTTGTCCACTACTATAATGCTGCCACAGAAGCTGGAATCTGATCAAGAAAGGCTTTAACTGCCAAAAAGATTCTCATATCTTGTCTTAGAGATAATAGGGAGCCATGGAAGATGTTTGAGCATGGATATATCAGATATATCATAGGTATTAATGAAGACTGCTGAGAACTTCAAGCAAAGCTTCTATGGAGGATCCATGAAACTTATCCTGATGGAAGCAGGAAAGTGAGGGGATTAGAAAATGACCTTAGGATGGAAGAATTTTCTACTTCCATTGGTCAATGATTGCCTATGACTGAGATCTGATTCAAACTTTCCTAATGTTCTTTTCCATTGTGGGAGTTTGAGTCCTAAGGTGGGTCAAGGATTGTGAAAGCATGATTCAGGGAAGATTGAAGTGCCCTTCAGAAGGAAAAAGGGAACATGACTTTCTAATCCAGTGTGGGGCTAAGGCTAAAGCTAAGGCTAAGGCTAAGGCTAAGGAGGTACCAAACAATGGAGAGATTGCTGGATTTGGAGGCCCGGGACTTTGGTTCAAATGTTTGCTCCCTAACTATGAATAGCTTGTTTCCTCATTTGGCACATGTCGCTTCTGTTCCCTCAGTTAGATTGTAAAATGTGGGAGGATAGGATTTCTCTCATGTTTCCTTTGTATCTTCTTGCCTCTCTTGACCTCAGTTTCTAATTCTGAAAAGTGAAGAAGTTGGATTTGATCAATCAACAAGGATTTTTAAAAATTATTTATTTCCAATGATCCACCATCTATTTTTCTTCCCTTCAACCCCCTCTCAGGGGGAAGTGCCTACAGTATGCCAAGCACTATGCTAGCTACTGGGAACAAAGAGACTGTAATAAATCTGTCCCAGGAGTTCATAATCTAACCTAAGAGTTAACTTTTCATACATAGATAGGTGGAATATATACTATGTACATAAACAATATATATATATATATATATATATATAATCGATACAATACATCCATATATCTATAGATACAATATGTACTATGTACATATATAATATATGTGTGTATGTAATATATATAATATATAGTATACATAATATATAAGATACAATAAATCCACATATCTAAAATACAATATATACTATGTATGTATTATATATACAATTTATAGTATATACAATATCTATTAGTTACAATGTATCTATATAGCTATAGATATAATACATACTACATATACCAATATGCAACATATAGTAGATACAACATATCTATTGATCTATAGATACAATATATACTATGTACATATACAATATATATAATAGATACAATATATACATGTCTATAGATACAATATGTACTATGTATATATGATATATATACAATTTATAGTATACACAATACTAGATACAATATATACTATGTACATATATAATATGTATAATAGATACAATATATCCATATATCTATAGATACAATGTATACTGTGTGTATATACAATATATATACTTTATGGCATATACAATATATAATAGATATTATATATCTATATACCTATAGATACAATAAATACTACATATGCAATATATAGTAGATACAATAGATCTATACATGCAATATATACTATAAATGCATACTATATGTATAATAGGTATAATATATCTATGTTTGTAGATACAATATAATTGTAGGGCATTAGTTGGAAAAGGGAATCAGATAAGGCCTTACATAGGTGACGACTATTATTTGAATAGTGAAGAAAATTAAGAATTCAAGAATGGGGAATGGCATTCTAGTCAGGAAGAACAGCCAATACAAAGGTATGGGGAAGGGAGATTTGTCCTGTATGAGGAAGTTTGTTTGGACTATAGAATAAGGAGAAATGGGCCTGGAAAAGTAATTTTGACCAGGCTATGAAGAGTGTTGAATGACCTATGAAAGGGTTTCTATTTGATCCCAGATGTAATAGGAAGCCATTAGAGTTTAATGATTTGATTGGATGACATGGTTAGATATGAGCTTTAGGGAAGTCACCTTGGATTGTCTCTAAGGTCCCTCCTAATATAAAGCTATGATCCTTTGTTAAAGAAAGATCAATGCCTGGACTGGATATTTTTCAAGAATTAGATGGTACAGGACAGCTAGTTGGTATAGTGGTTAGAGCACCAGCCCTGAAGTCAGGAGGACCTGAGTTCAAATCTGGCCTCAGACTTAACACAATTGCCTCAGCAAAAAAAAATAATAATAATAATTAATTTTTTAAAAAAGAATTAGATGGTACTTGCTGACTGGGTGATAACTCAGAAGTTAGCTGGAGAAAAAAAAGAAGTAAGTGGCAAGATACATAACTCTCCAACTCTCCTATCAAGGCTACTTGAATTCCAAGGACATACAGGATTTTTTTTTGGGGGGGAAAGGGGCAAAGCAATCAGAGTTAGATGACTTGCTTAGAGTCATACAGCTAGTTAAGAGTCAAGCTTCTAAGGCTGGATTTGAACTCAAGTCCTCCTGACTCCAGTGCTAATCCTCTATTCGCTGACATCAAATGACTCAGTTTGTCCCCGTTCTCTCTTCCTTTGCTCCAGTTTCAAAGGAAAGTGTGATCTTTTATTTGCCAGTGACAGTTTATCTACTTGTGCCTTTGATCCCATTGTTCCTCTTTTCTTCCTCTAGCTTGTCCTTTCCTAATTTTCAATCTCTCCTTATTCACTGGCTCCTTTCCTACTACCCATGACCACTCTCAGGGCTCTAACATTCTGCTGAATAGTTTCAGTGGAACTTGGTTCTCTTCAAGTTGCCACTTTCTTTCACAGCCAGCTAGAGTGTTCAATTTGGAGACAGTCAAGAGTTTGAATTCTGCCTTCTGAGTTCTGAATTTATTACTACCTCTATGAGCTTAGACAAGTCACTGGATTACTCTGGGTCTCAGTTTCCTCAAATGTAAAATGAAGTTTGGCTAGATGATCTCTAAGATTACTTCAAACTGTAAATCAATGGTTTTAAGATTCTAGGAAAAGCTTTCCACCTTTGTACAGCTCACCATTTCTCTACTCCTTGAAATCTGGTCACAAATCAGTTGAAATTACTCTTTCAGAGGTGACCAATGATGTCTTTTTTTTTTTTTTTTTTTTGCTGAGGTAGTTGGGATTAAGTGACTTGCCCAGGGTCACCTAGCTAGGAAATATTAAGTTTCTGAGTCTGGATTTGAACTCAGGTCCTCCTAATATCAGAGCTGGTACTCTATCCACTGTACCATCTAACTGCCCCAACATTTAGTCTTTAAAGGACATCAAATCCAAATAGTCCTAGTTGTTCTTAGAGGATGGAATCTCACCTCCAGCCTTTGGACCTTTGTCCTGACTGTTGCCCCCTCTTGGAATTTTCTCTTTCCTCAATTCTTTCTCTTATGGTTTGTCACAAGTGCCACTTCCTTCAAGACCCCTTTCCTGCTTGCTGTAGCTGTTAATCTCTTTCCCCTACACAAACACACGCTTTTGGTATTATTTTTGGTACATATTATGAATAGATTGTAACCTCCAGTAAAATGTAAGCTCCTCTAGGGTAGGGGCAAGCTCACTTTAGTCTTTGTGTTCCCAGCAATAGACAGTTCTTGTTATTGAGTCATTTCAGCTTTGTACAACTCTTCGTGACCGCATTTGGAGGTTTCTTGGCAAAGATACTAGAATGGTTTATCATTTCCCTCTAGCTCATTTTACAGATGAGGAAACCAAGGCAAACAGGGTTAAGTGATGTACCCAGGGTCACTCAGCTAGTAACTGTAAGCTAGTAAGACCAGATTTGAACTCAAAAAGATGAGTCTTTCTAATTCCAAACCCGGTACTTTATGCATTGTAACACTATCTAACTCATCACACTGGATACTTACTAGGTGCTTAATAACTGTAAGAGTTGAAAGGATCAGGGGCAGCTAGGTGGCGCAGTGGATAGAGCACCAGCCCTGAAGTCAGGAGGACCTGAGTTCAAATCTGGTCTTAGACACTTAACATTCCTAGCTGTGTGACCCTGGGCAAGTCACTTAACTCCAATTGCCTCAGCAAAAAAAAAAAAAAAAAGAGTTTAAAGGATCATAGGATCCCAGATTTAGAGTTAGAAGAGAGACTATTCAGTCCAGTCTCTTCTGTTTGCAGATGAGGAAACCAAGGCCTGGGATGAGAGAAGGAAGTTAGGGGGATGGTTGGTAATGATTTGACCAAGATCAGATAATAGATAGCAAAGATAGAATTTGAATCCACATCTTCTGACTGCAGAATCAGTGCTTATATATCATGCTACCTAAAAAGTCATTTGGTCCAATTGCTTCATTTCACAGGTGGAAAATCTGAAATCTGTGAGCATTTATCCCTCAGAAATCACTCTAATTGAGGCCTGATTTATTATTGCCTGTCTAGAATTTAGATTTTCTGAAGTCTAAATTTATTGCCTGTTTAGAATTTAGACTTTGTGAAGTTTATTGAAGAAAGTATTCATAATGTAATTAAGCTCAAAAGTATGGGTGCTTATATTTTCCATACTGGAGAGGACCTGGTTGTTAAACATTTACCAGCATACTCTTGGCCAGAGGGGAGGAGATGATGACTTGTTTAATATCATTTGGAGAGGAAGTAGCAGAGCTGGGCATGGAGTCCAATCATAGTCAGAACTCTGACTCTGAAGTCCAAAAGGGAACATTCCCATAGCTGCCTTGGCAGGGAGGGAAATCTCTGATGTCTACAAAGCAAAGTATGGATGAGTATTTGTCGATAATGTACTATAGAAGGGTCTTTGGTTTAGTTACAGCTGGACTCAGTGAACTCTGTGATCTTTCAATTAAAGCACAGGCATTTTTTGATTCTATCATGTTGCATTTTTAGCCTGAATTTATCCAGATAAAAATGTTCCAAGGGGGAAGGGTAGAGAGCCAGATTTCACCCAGATTGGTACTGTACCTTTCTACCCTCTCCCTCCTTACCCAAAAGATGGCTCTGGGCCCAGACCCTTCCACAATACATCCCTGGGACACATTTATGCAGACTTCCTGTGTCCTCAATTCCTAACATTGTTCTCAGCTTAAAATAAAAGGCTATGCAAACATTCGACTGCATTCAGAACTTTGAAGTTTTTCTTTAGTATTTTCATCATTTTCCCTTTTGACTGTGTTTTCTCCTTCTTTGCACCTGTTCTCCCCAGGATAAGGATGGTATAAACTGTAGGAATTCAATAAATACTTGTTGATGGTTTAGCAGATTCTTATCTCCAGTTTACAAAGTGCGTGGTTTTCCACTTGAGCACAGATGGGCACTTTCCTTACCCTTTCCCGTCCTTTTCTGAGGCTTCTGGTACATTTCTCTTCCCAACAACTCCCTGGGCAAACAGAGCTGTTTCCTGGAGCTGTGACCACTCATATTTTTGTTCACAGAAGCCTCACCCCTCACCCGCCCCCTCTATCTTACACTTTATTATTTGGTTTTAATTTTTCATCTATTAACATTAGTGAACTCAGGGCATGTCACAGCTCAGTGGGACCTGTGAATGTGTTTGTTGCCTCTCCAGGCTCAGTCAGGCCAGAATGCACATGAGGTTACACTTTCAAGTTAGCCAAGGTCACTACCAAGTTGCAAAGAGGAAGATTTTTTTTTTCTGGATGGAAGGAAAAGCTTTGTAACAATTACTCTGAGTGTTTTCCACAAGGGAATGAAAGTAGTGATGAGGGGGCAGCTAGGTGGCACAGTGGATAGAGCACCAGCCCTGAAGTCAGGAGGACCTGAGTTCAAATCTGGTCTCAGACACTTAACATTCCCTAGCTGTGTGACCCTGGGCAAGTCACTTAACCTCAATTGCCTCAGCAAAAAGCAAAAAAAAAAAAAAAAAAGTAGTGATGAGGTCGAGGTAGCAATACCTAGTTTGAAATAGACATGTGACAAATTCGCAATGGCCATTCTCTTTGCCAAAAGAAAAGTTTAGGAGAAGAGTTTACAGACAAAATAAGAGATAAAATAGATGCTAGGAATGGTAAATATGAAATAGAATTGGAAGAGCATCTAGATAGCAAGGAAAAGACAAATTCTCTTGGGGAACTCACAAATAGGAGAAAAGAAGTCTTCCATGAGGTGGGAGAAAGCCATTGACTGGCGGGTTAGATTATGCAGAGTTGGTTAGCTAGAGTAAGGAGAAAGGTGCCATTAAAAGGAAGGCACTATGAAAGAGTCCCTCATAGTGGGTTTAGTCCTGAAAAGAATTTCGAAAAGATCAAAACTTTTATAAGAGAAATATGGTTTTGGGGTATCTCCAGTGCAAAGGGGGGAAATCAAGAGGGAGAGTCAGAGAGCTAGGTGGACTAAACCTGGCAAATCGATCAAGAAATACCAATCAAGATAGTCTGGGGAATTCCCAGACTTTTTTTTTTTGCAATTATGGATGATACAGTTTATCATGTCTTGTGATGGTCTTAACTTAACAAGACAGTCTGGGAAAGCTAAGTTCCCATTAAGGTTGTCTCAAAAGTTGCTGTGAATGTCTATAAAATGCTCACTAGATTGGAGACTGGATGGATGAATTAACAATAGATTCTGACTTCACATTATTCTATATAAACAGGATTCGGGCTTCTTCCTGATGGGAAGAGAATAAATCACATCAGTAGGATCATAGATTTGGATTTGGAAGGGATCCCAGAGAACAGCTAGTCCAACCCCTTGGTTTTACAGATGAGGAAATTGAGACCTAAAATGGTAAACTGATTTACCTAGGGTCATACTAATAGTAAATATCAGAGGTGGGATTTGAATCCAGGACCTCTGACTTCAGTCATCATTTTTCTACTCAATCAAGGTGCCTATTTTTTTTATTTAGTTCCCCATTGCCTAAGGGGGTGACTGACGCGTAGTCTTGTTGAATGAATGGGTCAGTGTCCAAAATTAGAATTGGCTGCCTCTTGAAGAAGGGAGGTCCCCACACCCACTGGAGGTCTTTCCAGATTTATTTCCATAAATAAATGGGATTCCTTTCAGGGTCGGGTTGGGCTGGATGGCCCCTGGTATACTGTTTTAATTCTGAGATTCTGTATTTGTGTGATTATATGATGTAGGAAAGCATCAACCTGGATTTAATTCCTAGAAGGAATTACAAAGTAACTTTGTAATTCCTTCACATCATGGGGGCATTCACACAATCGCTTTTCATCTCACTTAAAAACAGGTAGGTTGGCAAATTCTTTTCCACAAGTGGGATAATTGAGTCTTAACTTAAGGAAAATGTTGGATTATATAATTTCAGAGCTGGAAAAAAATTCAGAAGCTAAAGAGATCAATGTTTTCCTGAACAAAAAAGTTCCAGAATCACTACAAAATGGTCAGTCAGCCTTTGAGTGAAGATCTCTAGTGAGGGAGGAGCTCACTGCTTCTTGAGGTAGTCCACACCAGTGTGGATTCTTGGGAAATTTCTCCTCACATTAAGCCTCTCTATAATGAAATTTGCCTTTAGTTTACCATCCCAGGCCTTTTATATACTTAACATATATTGTGTATATAATATTTCATTTCCCATCTCCATACCTTTGTCCAAGCTGTGCCTCTAAGTTTATACCTGCTATGCATCTCTTCAGAGAATCCCTAGCTTCCTTTGAGGCTTAGGTCAAAGGTTATCACTAATAAGAACTGCTTAGCACAGTGCCTGGTGCATAGTAGGTGCTCCATCACTATTTTCTTCCTTCCTCTCCTGATACCCACAGTTGTTAGTACTCTTTCCCCACCAAATTACTTCATATTTATATTGTGCTTACTTTCCAACCCTGGAAGAAATATATTTAATTTGCTGTTGTAGATTTCTTTTTCTTTAATTCAGTTAGATAAATAACCATTTATTAAACATCAACCATGTATCAAGTTTGATAAATAAACTTTTTTTTTGCTGAGGCAAATTGGGGTTAAGTGACTTGCCCAGGGTCACACAGCTAGGAAGTATTAAGTGTCTGAAATGAGATATGAACTCAGGTCCTCCTGACTTCAGGGCTAATGCTCTATCCACTGTTCCACCTAGCTGCCTCAATAAATAAGCATTATTAAATACCAACTATGTATCAAGTTTGATAAATAAACATTATTAAACACCAACTATGTATCAAGTTTGATAAATAAACATTATTAAATGCCAACTATGTATCAAGTTTGATAAATAAACATTATTAAACACCAACTATGTATCAAGTTTGATAAACATTATTAAACACCAACTATGTATCAAGTTTGATAAATAAATATTTGTTTAACACCAACTATGTATCAAGTTGATAAATATTTGTTAAACACCAATTATGTATCAAGCTTTGGGGATAAAAATTAAAAAGGCAGTTGCTGCCCTCAAAGAATTTACAATTTAATGGGGGAATACAACATGCAAAAGGAAGTTGATAAGGGGGGATACAAAGGTGCACCTGGCACAATGGTTAGGGGTGAGTATGGCCATAACATTCCATGGAGTCAAAACCAAGCAGGGCAGCTGAGAGGCAACTGGAAAGTTCAGATTTGAGCCTTCTCTAAGAGAAGGATTTGGGAAGAGTTTATTGCTGTGCCCTCCAGCCCTCCAGTCAGAGTGGAGAGGCAACTGAGGCAGTTCAGAAAGTATCAAAAGCTGAATCAATCAATTTCCTATTTGGTAGAACCAGGAGACAGCTTTGTATCACCAGCTCTTAGCATGACGGATAGAATGCCATAGAATTTATATAGTCTGTAAAAGATTGCAAAGTGCTTGATACATAGTTGGCATTTAATAATATTAATTAAATATTAACAATATTTAATTAAAATTAAATTTAATTTTAAAAAATTAAAAAATAAATTTTACGGAAAATTAAGATATTTAATTAATAAGATAATAAGATTAATAAGAAATAAGATATTTCTTCCAGGCTTGGAAAATAAGCACAATATAAATATGAAGTAATTTAATTAATAAGATAATAAGATTAATAAGAAATAAGATATTTCTTCCAGGCTTGGAAAATAAGCACAATATAAATATGAAGTAATTTGATGGGGAAGGGTACTAATAACTGTGGGGATCAGGAAGGGAAGGAAGGAAATAATCATTGAGTAAACTATGAATATTATCTCATTTGAACTTCATGACAATCCTGGAGGATAGGTGCTAGTATTAGTTCCATTTTACAGGTGAGAAAAGTGAGGCAGACAAATTAAGTGACTTGTCCAGAGCCATATAGCTAGTAAGTGTCTGAGACTGGATTGGTCTTCCTTGATTCCAGATCCAAAGCTCTAACTACTGAACCACTTAACTGTTTTTTTTTGAAAAAATGAATTAATAAATGAACCAACTACCACCCATTCCTAGTTCTGGCCTCTGGGGAAAAGGAGAACAAGAGTCTTCCAAATGACAATCTTTCAGATACCTGAAGGCAGGTCTCATGTTCCCCAGAGTTTTCCCTTCTTCAGAATAAAGATTCCAATTCTTTCAAGTGATACTCACAGTCTCCTATCTGTTCACCAACCTAGTCCCTTTCCTTGGAATATGCTCCAGTTTGTATTTACTCTTCCAAAAGTACTGCGCTGAGCACAGAATTCTAGATGTCTGATTAGGGCAGAAATGATGAGATTCTCATCTCTATGGACCAGGAAATTGTGTCCCTATGCTGCTTAAGACAGCATTAGCCATATGAGTCGGTCTTTGAGAGACCATGGGGAAGTGGAAAAGTACTACAGGATTGAAGAAGGCAGATGTTGTCCCAGTGTTCAAAAAAAAAGAAAATAAAATTTGCAGACTAGAGGCCAGCAAACTTGACTTTGATTCTTGCCAGGACAGGTTATGGAAAGAATTGTTAGTAAACACTGAGAAAAGGAAGCAATGATCACACACCGATGAGCACATGGCTCCATTAATTACAGGTCATGGCAGCCTAATTTCATTTTCTGCCTAAACAGGCAGGGTTGTTAAACAGGTAAATCAGGGAAAGACGGTGGATACAGATTATAGCAAACATTTGATAAAACCTTTCATGAAATTCTTGTGGAAAAAATGGGGAGAGGGCAGGAAAAAGAGCAAGCATTTATTAAGCTCTTACTATGTGCCAGGCACTATGCTTAGTATCTTATAAATATTAACTCATTTGATCCTTACCACAATGCTGACAGGTTGATACTATTATTATCCCTATTTTACAGATGAGGAAACTGAAGCAAAGAGAGGTCCAGAGTTGCACAACTAATAAGTATCCAAGACCAGATTTGAACTTAATTTATTCTAGATAGTAGATTGAGACCCAGAGACATTGAGTGCACTGTAAATATCAGAGCCAAGATTTTAATCCAGGTCCTATGAATCCAAGTCCAGCTCTCTTTTCCAATATACCATATTTCTCCTCATGACAGTGAAGTTGCAAAAAACAAAATTTCCAAGGAAAAACACTTGGTTTAATCAATCAAGAAGAAATTTACTTAAATATAAAATTTTATTCATGGTTTCAGAAAATTAATTTCATGAATACAAAATGGAGGACAGCAACAGTTCATGTAAAGAAGGTCTAGAGACTGGCAAACTCAACCCAAGCCAGACAGTCAATCCATCAGGCTACCTTAAGAAAACCATAGTATCTGGAGTAAGGAATGATTGGCCCTCTGCATTTTGCCCTAGTCAGAGCCCATTGGGAGTACTAAGTCTAGTCCTAAGTGCCACATTTCAGGAAGGGTTTTGATAAGTCTAAAGGAAGGGACCAGGATGGTGAAAAGCCTTAAGTCCACATCATTTGAAGATGCTAGGAATGGGACATGAAAGGTATCTTCAGTATTCTGGGGGCTATCACATGGGATTATTTTTATTCTCTTTGACCCCAAAGAGCAAAAACAGGAACAGTGAATGGAAGGTACAAAGAGGGAAATTTAGGCTTGGAGTTAGAGGGGAAATCCTAATAATGAGAGTTGCACAGAAATATTATGGATTGCCTTGGGATGTTGTGCATGGTTCTCACTAAAGCCTTGAAAAGGAGTCTAGAGGAGCATGTTAGGTGAGAAGTGGAGATTCCTTTTAGGGGTATGGGTTGCATGACTTGGCCACTGAGCTCCCTTTCAGCCTAAAATTCTATGAATGCCCAGAAGAAAACAAGCAGCAAATCAATTAACCACCAGGCATTCATTAAGCATCTACTATGGGCCATCCACAATGGTGAAGGGATTCATGTTTTTGTAATAGAAGACTGGGTTGAAAGAATTAGGGATGTCAAAGAAGAAAAGATAGGGAGTGATGGTAGGGCGTGATAGTGGTCTTCAGATCTGTTATGTGGAAAAGGGATTAGCTTTGTTCAGCCTGGTCCCTTACAATGAAGCAAATTAATCTTTGAAAACTTTTTAATGCTTAGAACAATCCCAAAGTGAAATGGGCTACCTCAGGAGGCAAGAAAGGACATGAGATAGTGGCTATAAAAATATTGGATCTTTTCCCATTAAATGTGGGTATCTTTTAAGGAAAATTCTGTCTAAATACTATAGAATACAATTTAGCTTGCTGATCTTATCAACTGCCATAGATTCAATCTCTATGCTGATGATTCTCATATCTGTCCAGCCTTAACCTCTTTCTTAACCTTCAATTGCCTAGTGGGCTTCTCAAACTGGTTGTTCCATAGACATCTTAAACTCAACATGTCCAAAACTAAACCTATTATCTTTCACCCAACCTTCCCCTCTTCCTAATTTTCTATCACTATAAGGGTATTACCATTTTTTTTTAAATTATTTTTTTAAAAAATTTTTATTAAAGTTTTTTATTTGCAAAACATATGCATAGGTAATTTTTAAACATTGACCCTTGCAAAGCTTTCTGTTACAAATTTTTCCCTCCTGCCCCCACCCCCTCCCCTAGATGGCAGGAAGTCTAATACATGTTAATTATGTTAAAATACTTAACAGATCAAATATGTGTATATATATTTATACAGTTATCTTGCTGTACAGGAAAAAAAAAACCTAAGAAAGAAAACATCATGTAAGTAAACATTAACAGAGAGCATGAAAATGCCATGTTGTGGTCCAGACTCAGATCCCACAGGCCTCTCCCTGGGTATATATGACTTTCTTCATCACTGAACAACTGGAACTGGTTTGAAGCATCTCATTGTTGAAGAGAATCATGTCCTTCAGAATTGATCATCATATAGTCTTTATTTTTGCTGTGTACAGTGATCTCCTGGTCCTGCTGATTTCATTCAGCATCACTTCATGCAAGTCTCTCCAGGCTTCTCTGAAATCATCCTGCTGGTCATTTCTTATAGAACGATAATATTCCATAACATTCATATACCATAATTTATTCAGCCACTCTCCAATTGATGGGCATCATTCAGTTTCCAGTTTCTAGCCACTACAAAAAGGGCTGCCACAAACATTCTTGTACATATGGTTCCCTTTTCCTCCTTTAAGATCTCTTTGGGATATAGGCCCAATAGAAACACTGCTGAGTCAAAGGGTGTGCACAGTTTGATGACTTTTTGAGCATAGTTCCAAATTGCTCTCAAGAATGGCTGGATCCGTTCACCACCAACAATGTACCAGTGTCCCAGTTTTCCCACATCCCCTCCAACATTTGTCATTATCTTTTCCTGTCATCTTAGACAATCTGATAAGTGTGTAGTGGTATCTCAGAGTTGTCTTAATTTGCATTTCTCTGATCAATAGTGATTTGGAGCACCTTTTCATATGACTAGAAATAGTTTTAATTTCATCATCTGAAAATTGTCTGTTCATATCCTTTGACCATTTATCAATTGGAGAGTGGCTTGAATTCTTATAAATATGAGACAATTCTCCATATATTTATCAGAACCCTTAAATGTAAAGATGATTTCCCAATTTATTGCTTCCCTCCTAATCTTGTCTGCATTAGTTTTGTTTGTATAAAAACTTCTTAACTTAATATAATCAAAATTATCTAACTGGTGTTCAATTAAGAGTTCCAATTCTTCTTTGGATACGAATTCCTTCCTTCTCCACAGGTCTGAGAGGCAAACTATCCTATGTTCCTCTATTTTGCTTATAATATCACTCTTTATATCTAAATCATGAACCCATTTAGATCTTATCTTAGTCTGTGGTGTTAGGTGTGGGTCAAGTACTAATTTCTTCCATACTAGTTTCCAATTTTCCCAGCAATTTTTGTCGAATAGTGAGCACTTATCCCAAAAGCTGAGGTCTTTGGGTTTATCAAACACTAGACTGCTATAGTTATTAGGGCATCACCATTAACCCACACTAGTAATCCAAGTCTCCTAGACTCCCCATTCTCTTTTTTTCTTTTAAAAAATTTTTTTATTAAAGCTTTTTATTTACAGAACATATGAGTAATTTTTCAACATTGACCTTTGCAAAACTTTCTGTTTCAAATTTTCCCCTTCTTCCCCTACCCCCTCCCCTAGATGGCAGGAAGTCTAAAAATGTTAAATATGTTAAAAATATATGATAACTCCAATATATGTATACACATCTATAGTTATCTTTCAGCACAAGAAAAATCGGATCTAGAAAGAGAAAAAAAACTAAGAAGGAATACAAAATGCAAGCAAATATCAACAGAAAGCATTAAAATGCTATGTTGTGGTCCACACTCAGATTCCACAGGCCTCTAAGTGTATATGGCTTTCTTCATCACTGAACAATAGGAATTGGTTTGAATCACCTCATTGTTGAAGAAAACCATGTCCATCAGAATTGATCATTGTATAGTCTTGTTGGTATAACAACTGGGTATATTAATCTCCTGGTTCTGCTCATTTCACTTAGCATCAGTTCATGTAGATCTCTCCAGGCCTCTCTGAAATCATCTTGTTGATCGTTTCTTATAGAACAATTATATTTCATGACATTCATATACCATAATTTATTCAGCCATTCTCCAACTGATGGAAATCCACCCAATTTCTAGTTCTTTGCCACTACAAAAAGGGCTGCCACAAACATTTTTGCACATGTGGGTCCCTTTCCCTCCTTTAAGATCTCTTTGGGATAGAGACCCAGTAGAAACACTGCTGGGTCAAATCCCCATTCTCTTTCAATCCCCTTATCTAACATAATAATATTGCCAAATCTTGAGGATTCTGCCTTCTTCCCTATTATAGCCACCAATTTCTCCTTATTCTCTCCACTCAACTGTCAAGTTGATTTTCCCATAGATCATATCATACTTCCATTCAATAAGCTCCAGTAGCTCCACGGTCAAATATAAAACCCTCTGTTTGGTGTTCAAAGCTCCTTGTAACCTGTCTTCTCCTTCTGGTTTTCTTACATCTCCCTCCTTCCTTCCTACTCTGTACTTCTATGACAATGGCCTTCTTTGATCAAGACACTCCACCTCCCAACATCGGGCATTTTCCCTGGCTGTATCTCATGTCTGGAATGCCCTCCCTCCTCATCTCTGCCTCCAGGTCTCCCTCAATTCCTTCAGGTTTCAGCTAAAATCTCACCTTCTACAAGAAGTCTTTTTTTTGGTTATTAAAGCTTTTTATTTGTATAACATATGTATGGGTAGTTCCTCAGCATTGATCTTTACAAAGCTTTCTGTTACAAATTTTACCCCCAGTCCTCTCCCCTCCCCTAGATGGCAGGAAGTCCACTACATGTTAATTATATTAAAATACTTGACAAGTTGTGCAAGAAAAATCCTATCTACAACAACAACAACAAAAAAAAAGAAAATCAGAGAAAGTAAACACAATGCAAGCAAACATCAATAGAGAGCATGAAAATGTTACGTTGTGGTCCCTATTTCATATCCCTCTCTCTGGGTGTATATGGTTTTCTTCACTGAACAATTGGAACTGGATTTGAGACAATTCTTTTTTGCAGAGAGCCATGTCCATCAGAACTGATCATCATGTAATATTGTTGTTGCTGTGTATAATGATCTCCTGGTTCTGCTCGTTTCACTCAGCATCAGTTCATGCAAGTCTCTCCAGGCCTCTCTGAAATCGTCCTGCTGGTCATTTCTTACAGAGCAATAATATTCCATAACATTCATATACCATAATTTATTCAGCCACTCTCCAATTGATGGGCATCCATTCAGTTTCCAGTTTCTAGCCACTACAAAAAGGGCTGCCACAAACATTCTTGCACATGTGGGTCCCTTTCCCTCCTCTAAGATCTCTTTGAGAAGGAAGTCTTTTTCAACCTTTTCTAAGTTTCTTGAACTAATTTTTAAAAAATTTTACTCCAACAGTATATTATTTTTCCAATGATGTGCAAAGATGATTTTCAAGGGGGAAGATTCTGGAAAGATGGCAGAGTAGATTGGCAAATTTCAAACTCTCCAGATTTCCCCCCACAAATGTTCTATTTGTGCCTCAGGGAGAACATAGACTGGTGAAATTAAGATTTAGGGCAGAACTGGGGTTCTTCCTGTACAACCCAACTACATCTGAAGAAAAAGATCCCATGCTGGGGATTAACCTGTGTGAAATGCAAATACCTCAGTGCTAGTTCTACAGAAATACCAAGTGGAGACCCTTAGGACTAGCAGGGTGAGGCTGGAGCCTCAGCAGGAGCCATAGAGACTACCATCTCCCTGACTATTTGTGGAGTCTTGGTCTAAGTCCTGGAAGACAGAGTGAACCTTGGCTAATCAGGAATGCCAGACCCAGCTATGCTGCAGAGCTGAGGCCCTGGATGAGAAGGAGCACAGTAGGAGTGCAGAGGTAGTGGGGCAGGGACATAGCTGTCTGCAGGAGTGGGGATTTTTTTTGTTTGGGGTTCCTAGTTGGAGTGGCAAGCTGAAGTGATGCTAGAAGCACCATCTTCCCATTCCACTATTAGACTAATTACACTAATACCTCTTATTTAAAAAAAATGGATGGACAAAGAACAAAGAACCCCACTGTAGAAACTTACTATGGGAACAGGGAAGACTGAGGTTCATCTTCAGAAGAGAAACCCTTAAGTAAAAAAAGGTTCTACCCCAAAGAGTAATGTGAAATGGCTCCCTGCCCAGAGAGAATTTATGGAACTCAAAAAAGAATTTAAAAGTCAAATGAAAAACTTTGAGGAAAAACTAAAAACTAAAAATAAGAAAATAAAAATAAAAACAAGAAGAGTATTTTTTAAAAGTTAACCAACTGGAAAAGGAGATAAAGAGTCTCAAAGATGAAAATAATTCTTTGAAAATTAGAACCAGGCAAGGGGAAATCAGTGAAGCTATGAGAAATGAAAAAGTAACAAAATAGTTTATAAAGAATAAGAAAATAGAACAGAATATGAAACATCTTATAATAAAAACAACAGATCTGAAGAACAGGTCAAGAAGAGAAAATATAAGAATAATTGAACTGTCAGAAAGTTGTGACCAAAAAGAGAACTTTGACACAATAATACAGGAAATAATCCAAGGAAATTGTCCTAGAGTGATAGAACATGAGGGAAATTGAAAAAAATCCACCCATCACCCCCTCACAGAGATCCTTTGTGGAAAACACACAGGAATAATATTGCCAAAAATTTCAAAATCCTGAGATCAAAGAGAAAAATTTGCAAGAAACAAGAAAAAAAAATAATTCAGATACACTGGAGCTACAATTAGAATTGTACTGGATTTATCAGCATCCACAATAAAAGACTACAGGTCCTGGAATCATATCTGCTAACAATCAAAAGAACTACATCTTAGACTAAAAATATCATATCCAGAAAAATTATCTATAATATTGATGAGGAAAAAATGGATTTTCAATGAACTTGCAGATTTTCAGGACTTTCTATCAACCAAGCCCAAATTTAACAGAAACATTAATATTATAAGAGCCAATATCAGATCAATTTCAAGGCACTCAACATGGACAAGTTGTTTAAACATGGACAAATTGGGGTTTTTTTACATGGGAAATATATAATATATGTTTAAAATTCACATCAATAATAAGGTAGCTCAAAATACAAATTGGCAGTTAAGGTAAAACTAGTAATCATGTTATACAAATGAGGTGCAGAGGAAAATAGATACAGAGGTATTAAAAGGGGGAGGAGGGCTCGTAGTTCTGAAAACCTGTTCACATTGGGAATGGGTTCAATAGGCAACATTATATATACCATGAAAAGTGTAGCACTCTCCAGATCCATAAAGAAATAAGAGAGGGAGGGAAGGATGGGCAGATGGGGAAGCAAAAGGTGAGGGAAGAAGACAAGGGAGAGATCCTTGGGTGGGAGCAAGTCAAGGTAAGAAGCAGAATTAGGAAAAATAGGAAAGCAAGGATAGAAAAAGTGGGGGTGTAGGTGGGGGGTGTATGTATATATCTATATATGTATACATTAAATTTATCTTTACTTAACTGTAGCTTGCTTAAGGATGGAGGGAAATGAAAGGGGGAAAAAAGAATAAATAAGGTGTGCAGCAGGAAACCAAAGAACGACTTACAAGAAAGTTAAAAAAAATGGACATTTGTGAATATAATTTCTTCTACTAATATATTTATATTTTTTTCTTGAACTAGTAATTTGTTGTTATATATTTTGAATCCTCCCCTATGTTCTGCTGGGCACATGACAATGTTGTCTTTTGCTTTATTTTGTTTTCTATTCCTTTTCTGTTTTTCTTTTTTTCTTATACTATTTTTTAAAATAAAATATATTTTTACAAAAAGATGGTTTTCAACATTCACTTTTGGAAGATTTTGGGTTCCAGTTTTTTTCTCTAATTAACTTTTAATAAATTAATTCTCTCTCTTAATTCTTCCTAACTTCCCTCTAGCGTTTATTTCTGGTTTATCTATATATCTATATCTATATATATCTCTCTATATATATATCTTGTTTGTACATAGTTGCTATTAGACTGTAGGCTCCTTGAAGATAGGGACTGTTTTTTGCCTTTATTTGTATCCCCACTGCTTAACACAGTGCCTGGCACACAGTAGGTGCTTAATAAATGCCCATTGGCTTGCTCTCTGGCTCCTGGGCAAGTCACTTAACCTACCTGTGTGAACCTCAGTTTCTTTATCTCCTCTCTATGTTAATTGGTGTCCTGCCTCCCATCTCTCAGATTTCACCCTGCTGTCTAAGGACTCTTCCTCAAGTGCAGAGCTGATCATTTCATGCTCAATCAATTCCGATGCTTTTCCATAGTCTGTAGGATCAAAGATAACTTTTTCAGTTTAGCTATAAAGTTCTGACCAATATGGCCCCAAACTCTCTCTGCAACATCATTGTCTATTATTCCTCTTCTCTCACTCTAGCCATGCTGGACTTCTCTCTCTTCCTTGCACAGAACACTGAATCTCCTCCCTCCATGCATTTGGTCTAGCTGTGCTCCATGCTTGCAATGTCCTCCCTTCTCACCTGTGCCTCATGGAGCTTCTCTCTTCCTTTAACCCAATCTCCTGCATTAAATTTTTCTTGATTCCCTCCAAATAGTGTTCTCTCTCCCTAACCACCTTGTATTTAACTGCTTTGAGTGTATTTATATTTATTCCCATTTTATCTAGACTGTATATATTTTTACATATCTTTGTTGGCCTTATAAGGTCCTAGCAGTTAAATTCTTCTATTCTTTGTACGTCTGTTTCCAGACCTAGACCGTAGTAACTGTTTAATAAATACTTTTGAATAATGGATTGGTCCATTATAATGGATAATTGAATAATGGATGTGAGACCTCAAAGGTGAACCAATTCCATCCAAACCTTATTGGAAACCCTTCTGAGAGATTTCAGAAGCTCTTCCCTTCCTTCATAAACACTGCCTCCCTTTGATTTGACAGATAAGACCCCTTCTATGCTTGAGTTTCTCAGATCTGCTTCTGGGGATGTGCTGGCTCCTGGGAGCTCTGCTGTATGGGACTCCGATGGCCAATGAGGACGTGATCTGTTATAACCTTCAAGCCACAGGCCAGGTGAGTCTCCCCACGGGGCCATTAAGGCGGGATTTCCTGCCAGGTCAGGATGCCATCTTCCAGGGGGGCTCTCCCATGTGGACCTCAAAGCTTGTTCTCTTCTTTCTGGGCCCAGTCTACTCTTCACATCTATTTCTAATGGGGATCAGGCCTCCACTGGGATACCACTCTCATCCTACCCAGCATTCTGTGCATAGAATGAATCTTTTGTGTGTCCAAAATATCAGAGACAGATGATAAAGCTGAAGCTTTTAATAGCCAGCATCTCTAGCATTTTAAGGTTTGCAAAGGCTTTACACAAGTAATATATTTCATGTGATCTCCATGATAACTCTGGGAGACGGGGATGTTATAATTCCCACCCAAGCAAGGTTAGAGCTCAAGTCTATTTTACTCAAAGTCCGGTGCTCTATCCTATATGCTGGAAGAGGCCATTGAAGAAAATCTGAAGTTGTAGCTAAGAATTGGATGGAAAACAGGGAAGGTGTAAGCTACCTAAAGTCAAAAGAAGGAGAAAGAGATAGAGATAAAGAAAGACAGACACAGAGAGAGACGGACACAGACACAGGGTGGGGAGAGAGAAAGAGAGAGACACAATTACACACACACAGAGAAAGACATAGAGAGAGACAGAGAGGGAGGAGAAAGAGAGAGAGGGAAAGAGAGAGGAGAGACAGACAGAATGAGAAGGAGGGAGAGAAACAGAAAGAGAGATAAAGAGGGTGAAAGAAAGAGAAAAGAGACACAGAAACAAAGTCACAGGGACACACAGAAAGTGGGGAGAGACAGTGAGAGAGGGAGAGAAAGAGAGAAAGGAAGAGAGGAGACAGAAATAGAGAGAGAGAGAGAGATAAAAATAGAAAGAGGAAGACAGAGAGAAAGCGAAAGAGAGACACACAGAGAGAGATAAAAATAGAAAGAGAAAGAGAGAGAGAGACAGATACAAGAAACAGAGAGAGAATTGGAAGGATGAAAGGTGGTCAACTGGCCAAGGCTTCACAAAGGGAAGAAAGATGAATCACTGGATTGTATGATTCAAAGGGCATCTGAATAATAATAATGATGGCAATAACAAGAGCTAACTTTTCCACAGCACCTGCTATGTGCAGGGCACTGTGCTAAGCACTTTACAAATATCATCTTATCTGATCCCCACCACAACCCTATTATGGTCTCCGTTTTTCAGATGAGGAAACTGAGGCAAACAAGTGAAATGACTTTCCCAGTGACTTTCATGTAGCTAGGAAGTGTCTGAGGTCAGATTTGATTCCGGTCTTCCTGATTCCAGGCTCAGCACTCTATGCACTGGCCCACCCAACCACTTCTTCAAATAAATAATAATGATGATCAGAGCTAACATTTATGTAGCATTTACTATATGCCTGTCACTGTGCTAAGTGCTTTACAATTACAATCTCATTCCATCCTGCAAGGTAAGGGCTGTTATTGTCCCCGTTTTACAGCTGAAGAAACTGAGGTTAAATGCCTCAGTCATGGTCACGCAACAACATGTCTGTGGGTAGATCTGAACTCAGATGCTCCTGGCTCCAGGACCAGTGTTGTATCCATGGAGCCTCCCAGCTGCCTTTGGGAGAGCAGTTTCAAGAGACAGGGAGTGTAGCAGAAGTCTTATTTTGAGGAGAGGAGAAGAGCATGGTCAGGGAGCTCTGGGGGCCTTGGAGTGGATAATTCTTTTAAGAGTCAGAGCAGAGAAGGGGGGGTCACTGGATGGGTCCATTAAGTTATGGCTGAGCAGAGCAATTCAGGGCAGATGAGAGAGGGGAGCCTTGCCTGGGAAGAGCAGCCGCATGGGACTGGCTCATTGAGCTGGAAAACAGGGAAACAATCATTAACCAAAGTCAGCATTCCCCAGGAGGGCAAAGACGGGGCAGACAAGGCCGCCAGTGTCCTTGGCCTGGAGCTGCCCTTCCTCAGGCGGGCGGCTCAGCTCTGAGGGGCTCAGATGGGAATGGCTCTGCCCATTCAGAGCCATGCTGGGTACTGGGAATAGAAAACAGTGACTCCATCTCTACTTCCTGAGCTTACACTCTTTGGGGAGAGATGGCGTGTGCATAAATAAATAGATAAAATGGAAAAGTAAATGGACTGAGGGACTGGGAGAGTTCCATGCAGGAAGGAGGCTGTGTCTGGAAAGGGAAGGATGGGATGCTCTGAGGCCGGGGCAGGGAGCAGGGGCAATCCAGGCCCAGTGAGCAGCCAGGGCCAACATGGGAGGGTTGTGTTGGAGCAATGACAAGAGCTCATCCACATTGGAGAGGGAGAATAAAGAGGGAGAGGGGGATTGGGGCCAGAGCCTGGGAGGTTCGATGGAGGGACCGCCTGTGATCCCAGAGGCACCTGGGGTTTTTGGCTGGAGAAGTGACCTGGGCAGAAAATCATTTTGGCTTTGAGTGGAGGCTGGAGCCCCAAGGGGAAACTAGGAGACTGGGAGGCCGAGGTGTGGTGAGGCCCCAAGCTGGGGAGGATCAATGTGAAAATTGGCCAGTGCTAGCACTTCAGTTAAATGTGGACACCAGCACTTACATACTTATTTTTAACACCGACCTTTATGGAGGGCCCATGATGTGGCCTGTGTTAGGGCCTGTTTATGAAAGTAAAATGAAAAATAGCCTGTGTCCTGCAGAGACAGAGACATACACATTCAGAGGAGAAAGAGACAGAGACAGATAGAGAGAAAGAGAGAGACAGAGAAAGGGAAGAGAGACAGAGACAGAAAAAGAAAGTGACAGAGAAGGAGAAAGGGAAGATAGAGACACAAAGAGAGAGATAAAGAGAGAAAAGGGGGGGAAGGGAGAGAGAAACAGAAACAGAGACAAACAGAAGACAGAGAGACAGAGAGAGACAGAGAGAGAGACCCAGACAGAGAGACAGAGAGGGAAGGAGAAAGAGAAGAGAGAGACAGAGAAAAAGACACAGAGTGACAGAGACAGAAAGAGAGAGAGAAGGAGAAAGGGAAGAGAGACAGAGAGAGAAAATGACAGAGAGAGTGACAGAGACAGAGAAGGAGAAAGGGAAGAGAGAAAGACAGACACACACACACACAGACAGAGACAGAAAGAAGAGAGGGAGGGAGAGACAGAGACAGACAGAGGGAAAGGGAGAGAGAGAGACAGAAACAGACAGAAAGAGACATACACAGAGGAGACAGAGACAGGGAGGGAAACAGAGAGAGAGACAGAAACAGAGAGGATACAGAAACAGAAAGAGATAGAGACACACATACAGAGACAGAGGCAGAGAGGAGACTGAGGGGAATAGACAGACAGATAGTGATAGAAACCGAGAGGGACAGAGACACAGAGACAGAAACAGAAGTGGATTAGCAGGATCAGGTGAGCTTTAGATGGCAGATGGCGGCTGAGCTAGTTTGAAGGAAGGCAGGGTTCCTCTGCGTGGCCTCAGGTCCGTGTGTGGATCACTTGTCCTGTGCCTTGTCCAGTCTTGATCCGAGAATCCCCCCATCATCAGCCCTCAGAGCAGCAATGAGGCTTAATTACAGTAGAATCTGTAGCCTCTGGCAGGGCTAGTTCTGGCTGTGAGAGCTAATTGTTGAATTTTTCAGTGTGAGAACTTAGAACTTAAAAATCTGCCAGTGCTATGAATTAGGGTTTGATTTCTTATTTTGCTGATTGTCTAGAATGAAAGTGATGGAGGAAATACTAAAAATAGAGATTTAACTTAATAGTGGGCTCTGTATCACTTTTTTTTCCCCCATGGAAAATAGGCTATTAAACATTTGCCAGCACAAGAACACTGAGCCTGGAGTCAGGAAGCTCTGAGTTCATATTTGGTCCTAGAAACTTCCTAGTCATGTGACCCTGGGCAATTCACCTAATTTGTCTGCCTCAGTTTCCTCATGTGTAAAATGAAAATTATAATACTGGAGCACCTTCCTTCCAGGGTTGTTGTGAGAATCAAATGAAATAATGATTATAAAGTGCTTACCACAAGGTCTGGCACATTGGCACACTGGCCATTGCTATGTAAGTATTAGATATTTTGATCCTCCCTTAAGAGTTAGGAGCTTACCTAAACCTCCCAAGACCAGTAGGAATCTGACTTATTTTAAAAGATCTTGTTGTGCAATCATTTCAGTCATGTCTAACACTCCTTGACCCCTTTGGGGTTTTCTTGGCCATTTGCCTTTTCCTTCTCTAGCTCATTTTACAGATGAGGAAACTGAGGCACACAGGGTTAAGTGACTTACGCAGGGTCATATAGCTAGGAAGTGTCAGAGGCCAGATTTGAATGCAGGTGTTCCTCACTGCAGGCCTGATGTGCTACCCATTGGGCTATCTAGCTTCCTTCAGTGATTAAGTTAGGGGTATGGATTAGTTTTCTTTCAGAGAGATTCTGTGATGATAGAAATGATAAGATTAAATAATTGATTGGGTAGATGGGGTAAATCAGTGTGAGAAATGAAAAATAATCAAAATTTTATTTGTTTTTCTAATAATTTTAATAATATTTTTCCAAATACCTGGAAAGATAGTTTTCAACATTTACCTTTACAAAATTTGTGTTCCAAATTTTTCTCCCCTCCTCCCCCCTTCTCCTTCCCCTAGACTGCAGGCAATCCAATATAAGGATAGTCAAAATTTATTTTAAAAAAAAAGAATTTTAAAAATTGTTTTCCATGTAATTGGCAAAAAATTAAATATTTTAAAAGGAGAAATATTTAAATTTAATTGAAATTATTAATTTATTTTATTTTTATTTAGTTTAAAATTAATTATTTTTAAAAATTCATTTTAATTAAAATTTAAAAATAAAAATTTAATTTAAAAATATTTTAAAAATAGAAATAAAACCGGAAAATGTAAATTTAAAAAACAGTAATGCAATTCAGCTTCCATCAGAAAAATAAATATTTTTAAAAAATTAAAGATGACATCAAGGTTACAAATTTTGATAATGGTTCATTTAACAAATTGAAGAAATTTGGAAGTGAGGAGGATTTTGACAGTTCTAGTTAGCTTATGTTGAGTTTGAGACACCTATGGAATAAGATCCAATTCAAAATGTCCATAAGGCAATCAGTGATTCAGGAGCTCAGGAGAAAGACCAGGACTGCATATAGAGAGCTGGGAGTCACTTGCATAGAAATAATCATGGCACCGTGGGAGTTGTTAAGAGGCCTCAAAAGGAAAGAAAAGAGGGTCCTTGAAGGAGTCCTGAGGGCCCTGGGCTTGGTTCTGTGGAAACAAATACACAAAAACAAGCAGCTAATTTGTGCAGCTAATTAAGACAGCTAATTTGTCTTTTCTTCCCTTAAAAAGTGAACAACCAAACCAAAAGCTCAAATCTTTAAAATACAGTGTTTATGTGCTCCCTTCCTTATGGTCTGGCTCCATTAGTTGCCTCATTTCACCATGCTCTGTGGGAAAATGTGGACCTTATAACAGGGCAGGATTTTCATTTCTTTCTGTTTATTTCCTTAAATATTGTGGCTTTTTCTTATCTCATAAATAAGTTTTCCTTTTTTCCCCCCCTTTTGAGAGGCATTTGGGGTTAAGTGACAAGAGTCTGAGGCTGGATTTGAATTCAAGTCTTCCTAACTCTAGGACTGGTGCTCTATTGAGCACTGCTTCTCCTAAGACATTTTCTTTTAAGATATTCTATTAATTTTTCAGGTAGCTGGTACTGTGGATAAAGCCCCAGGCCTGGAGTCAGAAATGTTCATCTTCCTGATACCTATTAGTTGAGTGACCCTGGGCAAGTCACTTTACCCTATTTGCCTCAGTTTCTCCATCTGTAAAATGAGATGGAGAAGAAACTAGCCAGAAGAAACTGGCCAACCACTCTTATATGCTGCCAAGAAAACCCCAAATGGAGCCAGGAAGAGTTAGACACGACTGAAGTGATTGAATAACAACAATCAATTTTGCTCCTTTTTTCACATGTTACTGTCATGTGGAAGAGGGATTGCTTGGCTTGGCCCCAGTAGGATGGGTGGAAGGTATATGAAGGCAAACTTGAGCTTAATGGCAGAAAGAAACTTCCTGATCAAGAGTTATTTCCATGTGGTGCAGACTGCCCTTCAGAGCTAAGAGACTCTCCTTTCCTGGAGGTCTTTGAGCAAATGGCTAACTTAGGGTCATAGACTCCAAATCCAGAACAGGTGGGCACCCACAGGCATCTAGTTCAATCCCCCCACTTTTTTTAATAGTTAAAAAAACTGAGGGCCAGAGAAGTCCTAGCACTAAAGGTTTACATTCTGGTAAGAAAAGGATTCTTAGAGGTCCCCTAGTCCAGGTTCAAGGGTGTTACTTGTTTGGGATATCCTAATGGGCTAGATTATATGGCCTTGTTCCATATTTTTCTCCTTCCCTCCCCCCTTCTGTAGACATCAAGTAATCACTATAGGTTAATCCTTCCAGCTCTAGGATTATGATATTTTTCCAAGGTTTCAGTTTCCTATCTGCGAAATAGACCAGATGGCTTCTGAAGTTTCTTCCAGTTTAGAGATTCTGGGGCTCCACTGCCATTTGGGGTGAGGGGAGAGATGAAGAAGAATGGTTGGGGAAACCTCTCCAGAAAACTTGGACAATTTTAGTTTCAAAACTGAACCCCAGAGAAATTTCTTGAATGGAATCCTGAATGTTACCCAATAGCCAGAGAGACTCAAATGAGGCAGAATGACCCCAGAACCCTGGCAAAATTTGGATCAGCCTCCCTGCCTTCAGGCCAGCCCTAACTGCTCTTGAGAAGAATTAGGGCAGACTCACCCAGTTTAGCATCAGGTGATCAGCCACGCAAGGAGTGCCTTGTTTCTACAAGTGGATGGTGGAGAGGCCCTTGACCTGGAGGTAGCAGGAGAGCCTCTTAAACAGAAATGTCCTGCAGTAAGGGAGCAGGAGAGGGGGGGCTTTGAGTGGCAATACCACCTCTCTGTAGCTCTGTGATCCTCTGCTTGCCTCAGTTTCCTCATCTGGAAAATAGCAAAATAGCACCTAACTCCTAGAGGTACTGGGTTATCATGAGGATAAGATGAGATAATATTTTTAAAAACACTGCAAATTTCAAATGCTATCTAAATGTGATTTTGTGGTTGAGTCCTGCCTGACTCTCTCTGATCCCAATTGGGTTTTCTTGGCAGAGACACTGGAGCAGTTTGCCATTTCCTTCTCCAGCTCATTTTACAGATGAGGAAACTGAGGCAAACAGGGTGAAGTGACTTGCCTAGGGACACACAGCTAGTCTGTGTCTGAGACTGGATTTGAATGCAGATCTTTCTGATTCCAGGCCCAACACTTTATCCACTGCGCCACCTTAGCTGTCCCTAGTAGTGTCCAGTGAACTTTTTTCCCCCATGGAAAAATCCTCTCTGGATGCGGATCATTTTCCATCCCAATTGCCTTGAGTCACCATATTGCCGAGAGAGCCAAGTCTATCATAGTTGATCATCACATAATCTGGCTATTACTGTGTACAATGTTCTCCTGGTTCTGCTCACCACTTCAGCATCAGGTGAACTTTTTTTTTTAAGATTAGTACTTGAAACAAATAAAATCAGACCTAGTCAATTGGAAAAACATAAAATCCTCATGGGTAGGCCGAGCGAATATAAAAAATGACAATACTACCAAAACTAATTTACTTATTTAGTGCCATACCAATCAAACTCTCAGGAAATTATTTTACAGATCTAGAAAAAATAGCAAAATTTATTTGGAAGAACAAAAGATCAAGAGTTTCAAGAGAATTAATGAAAAAAAAAGGCTGATGATGGTGGACTTGCTGTACCAGATCTAAAACTATATTATAAAGCAGCGTTCATCAAAACCATTTGGTACTGGCTAAGAAATAGAGTAGTCGATCAGTGGAATAGGACAGAATCACAGGACAAACTAGGCAATAACTATAGCAATAGTTTAATGTTTGATAAGCCCAAAGACCCCAGCTTCTGGGATAAGTACTCACTATTTGACAAAAACTGCTGGGAAAATTGGAAGAAATTAGGGCTTGACCCACATCTAACACCATATACCAAGATAAAATCTAAATGGGTTCATGATCTGGATATAAAGAGTGATACTATAAGTAAATTAGAGGAACGTAATATAGTTTACCTCTCAGACCTATGGAGATGGAATAAATTTATGTCCAAAGAAGAACTGGAACTCTTAACTGAAAACCAGATAGATAATTTTGACTATATTAAGTTAAAAAGTTTTTGTACAAACAAATCCAATGCAGTCAAGATTAGGAGGGAAGCAATAAATTGGGAAATCATCTTTACATTTAATGGTTCTGATAAAGGCCTTATTTCTAAAATATATAGAGAATTGTCTCATATTTATAAGAATTCAAGCCACTCTCCAATCGATAAATGGTCAAAGGATATGAACAGACAATTTTCAGATGATGAAATTAAAACCATTTCTAGTCATATGAAAAGGTGCTCCAAATCACTATTGATCAGAGAAATGCAAATCAAGACAACCCTGAGGTACCACTACACACCTGTCAGATTGGCTAAAATGACAGGAAAAGATAACGATGAATGCTTTAGGGGATGTGGGAAAACTGGGACACTGATGCATTGTTGGTGGAACTGTGAACGGATCCAGCCATTCTGGAGAGCAATTTGGAGCTATGCTCAAAAAGTTATCAAATTGTGCATACCCTTTGACCCAGCAGTGTTTCTATTGGGCTTATATCCCAAAGAAATCATAAAGGAAGGAAAGACACATGTGCAAGAATGTTTGTGGCAGCCCTTTTTGTAGTGGCTAGAAACTGGAAACTGAATGGATGCCCATCAATTGGAGAATGGCTGAATAAGTTATGGCTTATGAATGTTATGGAATATTATTGCTCTGTAAGAAACGACCAGCAGGATGATTTCAGAGAGGCCTGGAGAGACTTGCATGAACTGATGCTGAGTGAAATCAGCAGAACCAGGAGAACATTATACACGGCAACAGCAATACTATATGATGATCAATTCTGATGGACATGGCTCTCTTCAACAATGAAATGTTTCAAACTACTTCCAATTGTTTAGTGAAGAAAGCCATATACACCCAGAGAGTGGGATGTGAAATATGGACCACAACATAACATTCTCATACTCTCGATTGATGTTTGCTTACATTGTGTTTCCTTTATCTGATATTTCTTTTTTGTAGATACGATTTTTCTTGCACAAAAATGACAAGTGTGGAAATATGTATACATATATTCGATTTGTCAAGTATCTTAACATAATTAACATGTAGTGGATATCCTGCCATCTAGGGGAGGGGTGGGGAGTGGGGGGGGGAAATTTGTAACAGAAAGCTTTGTAAGGGTCAATGTTGAAGAATTACCCATACATATGTTTTGCAAATAAAAAAAAAAGAAGATTAGTACTTGAAGGCTGTAAGGAAAGCACAGCTGATAAAGAGAGGTTGAAGATTTTGGGGTTAGTGGTGGGAGAATTGGGAACACAATCTGCTGGAAAAGATAGGAAGGGATAGGATTTAATACACATGTAGGGGGCCACCTCCTTGTCAAAGAAGAGGTAGAAGCCCAAGAGAGTGGGAGACAATGTCAAGAAACTTTATGATGAAGAGAAAGGGGAAGGAGAGAGAGGAAAGTCCCTTAACCTCCATTTCCTCCAAGTGTAGAATGAGAAGATTAGGCCAGGTGATATCTAAGATTCATGTTGCTATGTTCCAGGGTCTCAGTTTCCCCATCTGTACAATGAGAATAAGAACAGCACCAACCCCACAGAATGACTATGAAGATCAAATGAGATGTTATGTGTAAAGTCCTGTATAAATCTAAGCTATTATTTTTTTTATTAAAGCTTTTTATTTGTATAACATATGTATGGGTAGTTCCCCAACATTGATCTTTACAAAGCTTTCCATTACAAATTTTACCCCCAGTCCCCTCCCCTCCCCTAGATGGCAGGAAGTCCACTACATGTTAATAATGTTGAAATGCTTGAGAAGTTATGCAAGAAAAATCCTATCTACAAGAAAAAAAAAGAATCAGAGAAAGGCAACACAATGCAAGCAAACATCAATAGAGATCATGAAAATGTTACGTTGTGGTCCATATTTCATTTCCCTCTCTCTGGGTGTATATGGTTTTCTTCAGTGAACAATTGGAACTGGTTTGAGACAATTCTTTGTTGCAGAGAGCCATGTCCATCAGAATTGATCATCATGTAATACTGTTGTTGCTGTGTATGATGATCTCCTGGTTCTGCTCGTTTCACTCAGCATCAGTTCATGCAAGTCCCTCCAGGCCTCTCTGAAATCATCCTGCTGGTCGTTTCTTACAGAGCAATAATATTCCATAACATTCATATACCATAATTTATTCAGCCACTCTCCAATTGATGGGCATCCCTTCAGTTTCCAGTTTCTAGCCACTACAAAAAGGGCTGCCACAAACATTCTTGCACAGGTGGGTCCCTTTCCCTCCTCTAAGATCTCTTTGGGATATAGGCCCAGTAGGAACACTGCTGGGTCAAAGGGTATGCACAGTTTGACAACTTTTTGAGCATAGCTCCAAATTGCTCTCCAGAATGGTTGGCTCCGTTCACAGTTCCACCAACAATGTATTAGTGTCCTAGTTTTCCCATATCCCCTCCAACATTCATCATTATCTTTTCCTGTCATTTTAGCCAATCTGACAGGTGTGTAGTGGTACTTCATAAGCTATTATTTTTGTAACTAAAGGTACTTGGTCATTAAATGTCTCATTTTGCAAATAAAGAAACTGAGAACCAAGAAGTAAATGATTTCTCCAAAGACCTACAGCTAATAAGTGGCAGATCTGGGATTTGAAGCCTATTGCTCTTTTAAATAACAATAATAATAACCTTTTATTTTTCAAAATACATGCAAAGATAATTTTCAACATTCATCCTTGCAAAACTTTGTGTTCCAAATTTTTCTGCCTTCTCTTCCTTTCTCTGGTGAGCAAGTAATCCAATATAGGTAAAACATGTACAATTCTTCTAAACATATTTCCACATTTATCATGTAATTTTATTTTTCAAAATACATGCAAAGATAGTTTCCAACATTCATCCTTGCAAACCTTGTGTTCCATATTTTTCTCCTTCCCTCCCTGTTCCCCTAAACAGCAAGTAATCCAATATAGGTTAAATAGGTGCAATTCTCCTAAATATATTTCCACATTTATCATATAGCTTTTTATTTTTCAAAATACATGCAAAAATAGTTTCTAGTATTCACTCTTATGAAATCTTGTATTCTATATTTTTCTCCTTCCCTCCCCCCTCCCTTAGAGAGCAAGTAATCCAATATAGGTTAAACATATGCAATTCTTCTAAACATATTTCCACATTTATCATGCTGCACAAATAAAAAATCAGGTCATCATTGCTCTTTCTGTGACACCAGACTGCCTATTTTAGAGTAGCATTAGACACTAGGATGGGTCACCCAAGTAAATTTGTAATTTCCTTTCCTAAGCTTCCAAAAAAACATAACTTCTCATATCATAACATCTCTTTTTTATTTATTTTATTTTTTTACTTTTATTAAGGCTTTTTATTTACTGAACATATGAGTAATTTTTCTACATTGACCTTTGCAAAATTTTTTGTTCCAAATTTTTCCCTCCTTCTCCCCACCCCTTCCCCTAGATGGCAAGTAGTCTAATAGATGTTAAATCATCTCATAACATATCAATTTAAACACCAAATACTCACTTTTGTGGTTTTACAAATACAAGATGGGAGAGACCATGATTAGATCAGAGTAATTCTGAAAAAGATCTGGGGTTTTCAATGGACTACCAGCTCAACATGAGTGAACAGTATAATGTGGCAGTCAATAGTCGATCTGAATTGAGAGCTGCAGAGAGAGATGGGGCAGACCCCTGCAGAGGCGGGTAGATAGCATTACACCCAGAGTTCAAATCTGGTCTTCGACACTTACTATCTGTGTGAACCTCAACAAGCCACTTAGCCTTGTTTGCCTCAGTTTCCGCATCTGTAAAATGAGTTGGAGGAAGAAATGACAAAACACTCCAGTGTCTTTGCCAAAAAAAACAAAAAACAAAAAAAAAAAACTCCACCAAACACCAAATGGGGTCATGGAGAGTTGGATATGACTGAAAACTGGCTGAACAACAAACCACACAACAATATTAGTCCCTCTGCATTTTGCCCTTATCAGACCTTATCCAGAGTATTGTGTTCAGTTCTGAGAATCACAGTTTGAGAGAAACATCGATAAGTTGAAGAACATCCCCAAGAGGGGATGGCCAAGAGTTTTAAGATCATGTCATTTGAGGATTAGGTGAAAGAACTGTGGAAGATTATTCTGGAGAAGAAAAGCCTGAAGGGGCCAAGGATAGCAGTGTCTGAGACCTGGAAAAGACCCCATTTAGGAAGACCAAGGTCCCCCCTGCATCCTGGGCCATCACCAGTTGTCTTACTTTTGTCTTGCCACTGGACTTGGCTAACTCTGGAGCACAGGGTGAGGCTGATGACTTTGGGCAGCTCTGTTTCACTTGAATCTAATAATTCACAAGCAAGTCAAAACGTCCTCCCTCTTCAAAAATGAAGGTCAATAACAAGAACAACAACATAGAGGAGAAATTAGACTTGTTCTGTTTGGCTGCATTGGGTAGAAGAGGGATCAGTGGGTAGAAATTGTGAGGAGTTCTTTCAGGCTTGATGTCAGGAAAAACTGCCCAACAATTAAGAGCAGTGCTTCAAGGGATAATGAGTTTCCCCTTCTTGCACAACTTGAAGTAGAAGCTAGATGGTCTCGTTGTTAGCCATTTTGCAGTGGGGACTCTGTTTGCTTATGGGTTACTGAGGTCCTTATATCACTCAAACTCTATGATTCATTTCTAGGATGGTTTCTTTGCAGTGTGTCTATTTGCAAGAGCTGGATGAAGGGTCAAGGTTCTATCTTCATTTGAGATTCTAAGACATTCTCCTTTTCCATTTTGTTCAAGGTTTTTTGTTTTTTTATTTTTTTATTTTTTACTAAGGAAATTGGGGTTTGGGGACTTGCCCAGGGTCACACAGCTAGGAAATGTTACGTGTCTGAGGCCAGATTTGAACTCAAGTCCTCCTGACTTCAGGGCTGCTGCTCTGTCCACTGCACCACCTAGCTTCCCTCAAGGCTTTTCTTAAAAAGGGAAGCTCTTTGCCTTGGGGAAATGGATAAATCAGACCCAGGACTGCTCTCTCCCTGGTTTTT
Organism: Myrmecobius fasciatus; assembly: GCA_023553655.1. NCBI lineage: Eukaryota > Metazoa > Chordata > Mammalia > Dasyuromorphia > Myrmecobiidae > Myrmecobius > Myrmecobius fasciatus. The sequence continues at coordinate 79,684 of JAJPUD010005303.1, forward strand.
CTGCTATTTCAGTTTATCAGTGATCCAAGAACCACCAGGCTCAATGGCCTTTTCTCAGTTCTCACCCTTCTTGACCTCTCTACAGCCTTTGGAGCTATCACCCCCTTTTCTTGATACTCTCTTCTCTCTAGGTTTCCATAACAATATACGTTCTTGATTCTCTTCCTATCTATCTAACCATCTCCTTTGCTAAATTTTCATTCTATGATCATTAATGGTGAGTGTCCTCCAAAGCACTGTTCTCCCTTTATTCCATTTGGCTTTGTGACCTCATCAGTTCCTACAGATTCAATGAGCACCTCTATACTGACGGTCCCCAACCCTAACCTATTTCCTGACATCCAGCCTTCTATCTCCAACTGCCTCTTGGAGATCTCAAACATCTTAAATTCAACATATCCAAGACTAAACTTGTTATTTTTTCCCTAATTCCTCCCATCTTCCTTTTTTCCATATTGAGGGAACTCCCATCTTCCCAGTTATCCAACCTTCAATCTAGGTATCATATTCTCCTCCTCATTCTCTCTTACCTCACCCCCATCCAATCAGTTGCCAAATCTTGTTGATTTTGCTTCTGCAACATCCCCTTTCTCTCTTGGGACATTGTCACCATTCTGGTGCAGCCCCTTATCACCTCATAATTGGACTATGGCCACCAGCTGGTGGTTGGTCTTCCTGCCTCAAGTCTCTCCCCACTCCAGTTCTTCCATTTAGTTGATTTTCCTAAAATGAAAATCTGACCACATCACTCCCTATTCAGTCAGCTCCAGTAGCTCCTTATTGCCTCCTGGATCAAATGTAAAAGCCTCAGTTTGGCATTCACAGCCCTTCACAACTTGGCCAATTCGATCTTTCCAGACTTCCTAAGCCCTACTTCCTCCTGCCCTCTTCCCTTTCCTGACTTCCTTCATGCTCCAGTTAAAGTCTTGCCTTCTTCAAGAAGTTTTTCAAAATCCCCTTTAATCTTATTGTCTTCCCCCCCTTTGTTCTGTATATAACTTATTTGTACAATTGTTTTCCTTCTGTCACCCTCATTAGACTGTGAGCTTCCTGAGAACAGGATTATTTTCTTCCTTTGTATTTCCCTCACTTTGCACAATACCTGACTTTTGAAAATGCCTGTTGACTTGCCTTGCCTGTCTTTCCTAGATTATCCCAGCATTGCCTATTCCTATCTCATGACATCTTTGCCCAGTTTCCTGACTCCAGGGCTTTAGTTCTACTAAGGAAAACCTACCATTGGTCATTTCCTGACATTGGTCATTTCCTACCTTGGCAGGTAGTCACCCGGAGTAGCTTTATCCGATTTCTACACAATAGCTTGAGACTCAGAGATTTCCTCAGGATTACTTGCCTCTGTGAGTTCAGCTGACTGACCAATAAGCTGATGAGTGACCATAGTGGTGACATTGTAATACAGAGAAAGAGAGAAGGACCTCAGTTCAAGTGTTACCTCTGCCTCTTAGTGACATTAGGGAAGTCACTTCATCTCTATGGTCTCAGTTTCCCCATCTGTAAAACAAAGGGATTGGATTAGATGGCCTCAAAAGTCCTTTCCAATTCTAAATCTATGATCCTATGATATGTACATGACATCTGCGATGGAAAGCTCTGCTGGGACCATCTGTCTCTGACAGACTCGTTCTGATTAATCCTCCTAGCCATTGCTATTCCTGGATTCTGTGATGGTATAGCTTTGCATAAATCAAAATCTTTTGTATTCTGTCAAAACGGTGGGGCCTCAAGCTTTGTAGAGCTTGATCTAGTCCCTGGAATTATAGTTGAATGACTAGAGTAGAACTAGGACTGGGGGATTGCTGCTAGGATGAGAAGAGGGAGCAGGTAAGAGAAGAGTCTTGTTTTGGGTTCCTAAAACCTCACTGTGAGTAATCCCAGTTTTCTTCCTTCTGGAGCTAAGCTAAATTGGAATATGGATGCCCCAGGAGACATTTCTTCATAGAAATAGCAATGCATTCTTTCTTTTTTTAAAAATATAGTTCCCCCCCTCCAAATACATGTAAAGAGAGTTTTCAACATTCACCTTTGAAAAACTTTTGTTCCAAATTTTTCTCCCTTCCTCTCTCTCCCAATTTCCTCTCGTAGACAGCAAACAATACAATATAGGCTAAACATGTGCAATTCTTCTCAACATATTTCTGTATTCTATATATCAGATCAAAAGAGGAAAGAAAAAAACCAAGTAAACAAACAACAACAAAGTGAAAATACTGTGCTTTGATCCACACTCAGTTGCCATAGTTCTCTCTTTGGGTGCAGTTGACTCACTCTATCACAAGTCTATTGGAATTGCCTTGAATCACCTCATTGTTGAAAAGAGCCATGTCTATCAGAATTGATCATCACATAATCTTCTTGTTGCTGTGTACAATGTTTTCTTGATTCTACTCATTTCACTTAGCATCAGTTCATTCAAGTCTTTTCAGTCTTTCTGAAATCAGCATGCTCATCATTTCTTTGTTTTTTTCGTTGTTTTAACTTTTTTAAAATAAAGCTTTTTAATCTAAAAAACATATGCATAGATAATTTTCAACATTCACCCTTGCAAAACCTTGTTTCATTTTTTTCTCCTTATCTTCCCTCTTCCTCCTCCCCAAGACAGCAAGTAATCCAATATATTAAACATGGACAATTTTAGAAAAAAAATCACATCAAAAAGGAAAAAAATATGAGAAAGAAAACAAAATGCAAGCAAACAACAGCAAAAAATACTAGGTTGATCCACACTCAGTCCCCATAATCCTGTCTCTGGGTACAGATGGCTCTCTTCATCACAAAACCATTGGAACTGATCTGAATCACTTCACTATTGAAAAGAGCCAAGTCCATCACAGTTGATAAGCACATAATCTTATTGCTGTATTTAAAATGTTTTTCTTAGTTCTACTTACTTCATTTTGCATCAGTTCATGTAAGTTTCTTCAGGCCTTTCTAAAATCATCCTGCTGATCATTTCTCATGGTACATTAATATTCCATAACATTCATATACCATAACATTCAGCAATTCCCCAACTGATGGCATCTACTCAGTTTCCAGTTTCTTGCCACTACAAAAAGGGCTGCTATGAACATTTTTGCACACATGGGTCCTTTTTCCCCTTTTATAATCTCTTTAGGAAACAGACCCAGTAGAGACACTGCTAGATCAAAGGGTATGCAGGGTTTGATAGCCCTTTGAGCATAGTTCCAAATTGCTCTCCAGAATGTTGGATCACAACTCCACCAACAATACATTAGTGTTCTAGTTTTTCCCCATCCTCTCCAACATTTATCATTATCTTTTCTGGTCATCTTAGCCGATCTCAGAGATATAGAGTTATCTTAATTTGCATTTCTCTAATCAATAATGAATTAGAGCATTTTTTCATATGACTAGAAATCACTTTAATTTTATCATCTGAAAATTGTCTGTTCATATCATTTGACCATTTATCAATTGAGGAATGGCTTGTATTCTCATAAATTTGAGTCAGTTTTCTACATATTTTAGGAATGAGGCCTTTATCAGGAACACTGGATGTAAAAACATTTTTTCCCAGATTTCATAGAATGTTTTCTTTCTCAAAGTAGGTCCTTTGTTGACTCAGAGCTGTTTACTTTGAGGACTGGATAAAATATATGTAACCTTCCTTTCTTTACATCACTTTGCAAAGTGTTTTATGTGTATCACATCATCTGAACCTCCTAGTCCCATGAAGTGCCTATAAGGATAAGAATTGGATTTATGATTTCATTGATATAGAACTCTCAAATGAAGAAACTCCTTCTACTAATACAGATAGTCACCTTCTCTGCAGTTTATAGGTTAAATGACTTCCTCATATATCTTCCTTAGATGTTTCTATTATCTCCACTTTTCAGATGAGGAAGTTGAGACACAGAAATGTAATGACTTAGGGCTGTTGAGTGGTGTGGTGGACAAAGCCCCAGACAATTTATCCAGGGTGAACAAATTTAGAATAGCTGGGTTTAGATCTAAATTGATGTGAAAGCAGAGGCAGATAGGGGTTAAATGACCTGACCAGAGTGAAGCAATTAATCCGCATCTGAGGCTAGATTGATAGGTATTTCTGATTCCAGGTCCAGTACTCCATTCACTATACCACCAACTGCCCACAGAACATCATTCTAGACCACTCTTCCCCACCTCCCTTCACAGACAATGAAACTGAGACCCAGAGAAATTAAGTCTCATATGCAAGATCATAGATAGTAAGGGGCAAGAGTCTAAGAGCTTAGTAATCTGGACCAGAAGCCAGCAAAGAAGGAAGAATGCTTCTGGGGAAGGCATCTGCCCCATCGACATACAGTAATCATAGTATAATCTTGTATTCTTGTATCTCTTAGCCAATCATGTGATCATAAAGATCTGATGTGCTCCAGGGAATCATTTAAGAAAACCTGTCTGCTTCAGTTTCAGTCAGTCAGTCAGCAAGTATTTATTAAGTACCTACTATGTGCCAAGTTTAGGTTGTTATTATTATTTGTCCTTTGTTCTTGAGGAAGACCTTGACATCAGGAAGGTAACACCATGACATGCAAGTGAATTGGATTTGAGTAGGGGGGAGCTGTGCAAGGTCACCTGCCTCACTTTCCCCTCCAGAGCCATCTGGTCCAGTGGCCAGATATAGATCAGTACCACTGGAGGTGGCTCCAGACGTAGTGGGGGAACTTGGCATTTTTAGCTAAGCCCAAGGAATACAAAGGCAAAAACCCAGTCCCTACTCTCAAGGAACTCACAATCTAATGGAGGAAGACTACATGTAAATAAATCTATACAAACTTTCTATAGGATAAACAGGAAATAATCATCAGAGGGAAGGCTTCCTGTAGAGAGTGAGATTTTAACTGGGACTTCAAAGAATCCAAGGAAGCCAGGAGGTGGAGATGAAGAGGAACTTGATGGACAGCCAGAGAAAGTGCCCAGACCAGAGAGATGTAGTGTCCTATGTGAGGGACAGCAAGGAAATCAGTGTCACTGGATTGCCGAATTGCTGTGTAGAACATTGGCATAAAGATTTTTTTTTAACTTTTTAAAATTTATTTTTATTATTCATTTATTTATTTACTTGCTTGCTTGCTTATTTATTTATTTTCCTCAGTTACATTTAAAAACTTTTTTGTTATGTTTGTACTTTCATTTTTTTACATATTTCCTTATGAATCATGTCAGAAGAAAAAAAACTAGAACAAAAGGGACAAACCCTGAGAGAGAGAAAAAAAAAAAGAAAAAAAATGAATATAGCATGTGTTGATTTACATTTGGTCTCCATAGTTCTCTCTGGATGTGGATGGTGTTTTCCATCCAAAGTTTATTGGGATTGGCATACAGTTTTTAAAAGATGAGAGAGAAAGTATTCAGGCAATGAGGAGATTCAGTGGATAGAGTGCCGAGTCTAGATTCAAGAAGAGCAGAGTTCAAATCTGAGCTCAGATATTTCTTGCTGTGTGACTCTGGACAAGTCATTTAACTTTGCCTCTGTTTCTTCATTTGTAAAATGAGCTGGAGAAGGAAATGACAAGCCACTCCTGTATCTTTGCCAAGAAAACTCCAAATGGGGTCATGAAAAGTCAGACAGGAGTCAAAAATGACTGAACAACATCCTCTTTTATCTGGATCATAGCAATCTCTTCCTCAGTGGTCTTTTTGGCTCAAGCCTCTGCCTATTCTCACCCATCCTCAACACAGTCACCAGAATTGTCCACTCTAGGATGCCGCCTGCCAGTGGGCCACCTAGTGCGCCTCCCAGTTGCAATTGTTACTTCTTCATATATCCCCATACTTCCCTGTGTCTCCATTCTGTGCCCATCATCACTTTGAAGTCATGTCTTTTTTAGAAGGATCATGGGAATAGCTTTGTAGAATCTCTCTGCTTCTTCATCCTTTGCTAGGGATGAGATAGAAGACTCATGAGTTTGTTTAAGGCGATTTCTTTGCTATTAGCCTTATAAATATTACAAGGTCATCTAGTTTGGTATAATTGATTAATTCCCCCCCCCCAAATCCTATATCCTCCAACTCACTTTTTAAATGGATACCTTTTGTTTGTACATCAACTTTAATTAGAGCACTGGGCCTAATGTCAGGAAGATTTCTCATTCTGAGTTCAAATTTGGCTTCAAACACTTAGACAGCTATGTGACCCTGGGCATGTCACTTCACTCTGTTTGCCTCAGTTTCCCTATCTGTAAAATGAGTGGAAAAGGAAATGAAAAGCCATTCCATATCTTTGTCAAGGAAATCCCAAATGGGATCATGAGGAGTCAGACATTACTGAAAAATGAATGAACAATAACAAATATTTCTCACTGTACCCCTCTCCTTCTCCCTATGCAATGAGCCACCTCTTATAAGAAAAGATAAAAACAGAAATATAGCTCAAGAGAACACTATCTAAAGTCTGACAGCATATGTAGTGTTTTATACTCATAGTCCCTCATCTCTGCAAAGAAAGGAACAGGATATATTTTCTCACTTCTTTGTTGTCCAGCTTGGTCATTATAATTCCACAACAGTCACTTCTCTCACTCATATTTGTGGGCTCTTGAGAAATTCACTATTTAGAGGGGAAAAGCTTATATTTTTGTTGTTTTAAAATATGAAAATCCCCCCCTCCCCTTTTAAAAAAAATCTGGATCTGCAAGTCTCAGAATATTGGTTTCAATTCTGGGGATTAGCAGTTTAAGAAGACAATCCAGCACCAACTTTAGAGTCAGGAATCTGACACATACTGGCTGTGTGACTGTGGGCATATCATTTGCTTCCCTAAACCTCAGTATCTTTATCTGTAAAATGAGGGAGTTGGACAAGATGATCTCTAAGTTACCCTTCACTTGTATGTTTTCCTAAGATGTTGTGATCTGTATTGGTGAAATTTTTTCCACACTGGGAGGTCCCTATACTGGTAAAATCACAGATCCAGACTCCATTTCCCATCACTTCTTGCTCCCTCCCAAAGTGACAAATTGGAGCATGACCAGAGAAGGTGACCGGGCCTGGAAACCATCATCTGATAAAAGTTGAAGAGACTAGAGCTGTCTGAAAGGAGAAGAGAACATTTATGGTGTACACAATAGCAAAGGGATTTTATCCAGGAGAGGAAACAAACTGTTCCTGTAACTCTGGAGGGAAGAACTAGACTCTGAGAGAAAATTATAGAGAAGGGGAATTTTATTAAGGGCTTGAAAGAACTTTGCAACGACTTGAGTTGGAAAGAGTTGAGAAGTAGAAGGAATTCTCATCTCAATAAACACTTATTTTGCTCTTATTAGAAGTAGTCTACAATGTTCTGGGCTCAGAATCAAACCTGGGTTCAAATCCTACCTCTCATACTAGCTGTGAGACCACTGGCAAATCATTGAACCACCGTTTGTTTCAGACAGCTCCCTCAGTTATGGAGGAGTTGCAGTGTATGTTGGTGAAATAAGTTTCCACACAGGACAAAATCACAGATTCTTCATGTATTCATTCATATTTAAAGCACCGTACGAGGCTTTGGGATAGGTTATTTTGTGAGGGGCATTGAGCCTTACTGTAAATATTTAAGCAGAGCCTGCATGACTGCTTATCCAGAATCCTATCTAGGACCATAGCATTTGTACATTGAATGGGAATTTGGATTAGGTAATGTCAAAGATTCCTTTTTAACTCCAAAGAATTTCTGTGATATATCAGGTTGGCTAAAAGTATAATACATCCAGGGATGTGTTAGAGATAATTGTTAAATTTTCATCATGAGCACAGAGAAAATGTTAATGGTGCAAGTTAAACTTAAAAGTGTATTATGGGGGCAGCTAGGTAGCACAGTAGATAGAGCACCAGCCCTGAAGTCAGGAGGACCTGAGTTCAAATCTGGTCTCGAACACTTAACATTCTCTAGCTGTGTGACCCTGGGCAAGTCACTTAACCCCAATTGCCTCAGCAAAAAGCAAAAAAAAAAGTGTATTATGGATTGGTTTGTTCTTCTGGAAAGCTGGTTGTTAAACTTTTACCACAACATTCTTGGAAACAGCTCTAAACTCTTTGTAGGGGCAGCTGCTGCTGGTATTGTGAATGTACAGAAGTAGACATCAACCTCAACATCCACTATAGGGGCTGGAGCTGGGCACTAGTTGGGTTTGTCCCATTTGAGGCACAGACTAGCTTTGAAGTGTACCCTATACTGATGAACTAGCAAATGATTAGTACCATTAGGAGAAATTGGGAGGCCAAGGGAATGGATGGGCAAGAGGACAGATTTAATTGGCTGTCTGACTTTTCCTAGATCTTTTATATCTCATCCTTTCTCTACACTGTCAACTACACGTGGCACCTTTACATGGACCTGAAGGTGAAATACAACCAGAATATCTACTCAGCCTCCACAGTGGTGAGTATAGCTCAGGGAGGATAAGTAAGTCTTTCTAATTCTTCTTTCCTTGAGAAAGTGGGGGAGTACTGATGAGGAATGGAGTTTATGCTGTCAGGCTTGGCTGCTAAACTATTTAAATCTGGTCCAAGGCGGGACCCACTGGTATGAGGTGGGGTATATTAAGAAATGTCTATAGTGTGAAAATGAAAATCATTGATAACAATTTTTAAAAAATTAATTTAAGGGGAAGCTAAGTGGTTCAGTAAATAGAGGCACTGGCCCTAGGAGAACCTAAGTTCAAATCCAGCATCAGACACCTAACACTTATTAGCTGGGGGACCTAGGCAAGTCACTTAACCCCAGTTGCCTCACAACCCCCCCAAAAAAAACCCAACAATTGGGCTCTCTCCAGTTGGGATGAGCTTCTCCTTCTTGGGGGTCTTCAAGTAGAACCTGGAAGACCACATGTCATATGAATTTTTAAGGGGATTCTTGTTCTTGCAAGGACTTCACATCATGATCCCTGAGGTCACTTTCAGCTGTCTAAATCAGAAGAAGAGCTATGAGGCATCTTTTGGGGAGAGAAGGAGAAATGGTGGGGAGATTTACAGTTGGGACTAAAAGTCAGAAAGAAGTGAGCTTTGAGGCTGGTTCTCTCGCCAGGATGCTATGCTGCCCATGACATTTATTTTATATATAATTTGCATAAATTTGATACATGTATCAGTCAATTAGCATTTATTAAGTGCTTATGGTATGCCAGATATTGTGATATGCCCAGAGAATACAAAAAGAAGCATTTTGGAAACCCTAGATATCTAAGTGAAAGTTTACTACTAGTAGATAGTTCCTAGTGGATAGAGTACAGGGCCTGGAATCACTAAGATTCATCTTCATGAGTTGAATCTGAACTCATTTACTGGCTGTGTGACCTTGGGCAAGTCACTTTACCCTATTTGTCTCAATTTCTCATCTGTAAATGGTCTTTGTCCAGTTCTAAGCCAGTCCTTTTGACTTAGTCTTGCCACTCTGATGGCTGACTTAGCTCTCTGATACCACTGATCCTCTTCAAAAAGGAAGAGCAATATCTGTTTCTGTAATAAATACTTATTGATTGATTGATTTTATGTATCCTGAGCTCAGCTAGTGGCCTGCCCAGAGTAAATGATTAATAAATGTCTCACATTTAATTGAAAGGCAGAAGCACTTAATAACCAACACCTGAAAGGCAAGGATTGTGCCTCTGTTCCCTTAACCTGTGGATCCCTCAGGCACTGCATTGGTAGGGAGGCTCTGATATGAATTAGCAAGAGGGGATCTGTTTGGTGTTTATCACCTTGGGATCTTTCCCATGATGCAGCAGGAAACTGATCCCATTTGTCATTCTCAGGACTACACCTCCAGAGTTGGATGGATAGCTGTTGTTTTGTCCAGGTGAGATTCTGCCTCTCCTTCCTCTTCTCATAAGTGTTTGAGTGGATGCTATGGACCAGGTACAAAGAAACAGGAGAATCATAAAGGTGCTCAAGTGTAATGGAATACTGCTTGCTGTAAAAAGAGTGGGTATGATTAATCTCAAGAAGCATGGGAAGCTTATAGGAACTGATTCAGAGGGAAGTAAGCAAGACCAGGAAGACAAAATAAACAAGGAGACAAAGTTCTTGGAGAGAGAAAAGAAGTGTGTGTGTGTGTGTGTGTGTGTGTGTGTGTGTGTGTGTGTGTGTG
>JAJPUD010005303.1:90204-129967 GCA_023553655.1 Myrmecobius fasciatus
CTCTCTCTCCATCTGTCTCTGTCTCTGTCTCTCTCTCTCTTCCCCCTCCCCCTCCCTCCCTCTCTCTGTCACAAAGCAAGTTTCTTAGATCAAATTTGAACTCTGGTCCTCCTGACTCCCCGGCCAATGTCTATCCACCGCACCACCTCGCTGCCTCTCCTTCTCTCTCTCTAGGACGCTCTAGCTTTCCTTGCAAACCCAGCTGAGGCAAGCTTTTCCTGATCTTACACCCTACAGTGATTAGTCCTCTCTCTTTCTAGAAATTACTTTGTATTACTCATGTTACATTTGCTTGCCTGTGTACACTTTGTATCTCCCTGATAGAACATACACTACTTTTGAGGCAGGAAACGGTTGTTGTTGTCTTTGTATCCTCCCAGTGCCTAGCACACAGCAGGAGCTTCATAAATGCATGCTGTTTGAGTAACTTTATTCCTGGTGCCTAGTACAGTTCTGGTCCATGGTAGCTAAATGTTGATTAATTATTGGTTGTTTGGTGGCAGCTGCGGGGTATGAGCTATGGGCCTTGGCTAGAGAGGAAGCTGACTCAGTCCTAATTGTTAATGGTGATTATTGAAAGAAGGAGCAGCTAGGTGGCACAGTGGATAGAGCACCAGCCCTGAAGTCAGGAGGACCTGAGTTCAAATCCAGCCTCAGACACTTAACACTTTCTGGCTGTGTGACCCTGGGTGAGTCACTTAACCCCAATTACCTCAGTAAATAATAATAATTCCTGAAAGATACTGGGGCATAGTAAATCAAAAAGGGGGGGCCTTGAAGCCACAAAGGCCTGGTTCAAATACTGCCCTGGCACAAAGTGACTTCAACCCTGGGCAAGTCACTTAACCATTAGGTGCCAGGGATGACTCTTTAAGAACGTAGCTAGAGAGAAGCCAACCTGAATTGGCAGAAGTTTTCTCATCTGGGAGTTCTCTGTATAGTAGGTAGGCTGTGTATCAGAGATATGTAGGTAGATATGGAAATGTTTCCCACTATCTCCTCTGGGAGACTAGATTTCTCCCTTGATGGGAAGAGGAGGAGGATAGCTGTGGCTGAGTGCTCACGTCTCCATTTTCTCACTTTACTACTACTCACATTACTCACTTTACTTCTATTCCAAATCATTTATTTGATGTCTAGGTTCAGGATCATTTTTTGTTTGTTTTTTGGAGGGAGAGATTCTTATGAAAACCATTTTCCTTATCAGGTCCTTATCAGACCTGGAGAAATAGCCATGATTTTCAGTCTTGGCTGGCTTAGCTTCCCCTCTTACCAAATATATATTATTACATATATATATATATATGTTATATTATATATATTAAATGTATTACACAAAAGAATCATGGTTACTGGGCAAACATCAAAGCAAGCAGTAAAGCAGTAACTGGGGAAGCCAGCCGTATTCTTTTAGGTGATAGAATAGTCAAGAAGTAGGGGGCTCTGTGATCCCAGAGAGATAAAATCTCAGTGCCACCAAGGAGAAAAATGGCCTCACCCACTGTCTATTCTTAGTGATCTCTGGAGGAGCAGATGCTAGAACTTGAGGTAACTGTTGAGGTGCCAGATCTTCCCCACATGACTGTGGTTTGGGGAGTCTCAAAGTCTATGTCTTTCCCTCTCTCTCCCCACCTTGTTCTGACTCTATCTCTGTCTCTCTATCTCTGTTTCAGTCTTTCTCTTTGTTTTTGTTTCTCTGTCTCTGTTTCTTTTTGTCTCTCTGTCTCTATCTCTGCCTCTGTCTCTGTTTCTCTCAGTCTCTGTTTTTGTTTCTCTGTCTCTTTCTGGCTCTCTCTGTCTCTCTGTTTCTTTTTGTCTCTCTGTCTCTCTGTCTCTTATCTCTGTCTCTGCCTCTGTTTCTCTCGGTCTCTCTCTCTCTCTGTTTTTGTTTCTCTGTTTCTGCCTCTGTCTCTGTTTCTCTCAGTCTCTCTCTGTGTTTTTGTTTCTCTGTCTCTGACTCTTTCTCTCTCTCTCTCTGTCTCTCTGTTTCTTTTCATCTCTCTATTTCTCTCTGTCTCTATCTCTGTCTCTGTCTGTCTCTCTCAGTCTCTCTCTGTTTTTGTTTCTGTCTCTGTCTCTTTCTGCTTCTTTGTCTCTCTCTGTCTCTCTGTTTCTTTTTGTCTCTCTGTCTCTATCTCTGTCTCTTTCTCTCAGTCTCTCGGTCTCTCTGTTTTTGTTTCTCTGCCTCTTTGTCTTTCTCTGTCTCTGTCTCTCTCTGACTATCTCTGTCTCTGTCTCTTTTTCTCTTGGTCTCTCTCTCTCACTGTTTTTGTTTCTCTGTGTTTTTGTTTCTCTATCTCTGTCTCTTTGTCTCTCTGTGTCTCTGCCTGTCTCTATCTCTCTCATCTTTCAATCCATCAGAAGTATGGATTTTCAGCATGAAGCATCCTTCAGGGGACCACAGAGCTTGCCTGGAGATGGGGCTACATCCACATCAATGAAACCACAGGCCCAGTTCCCATTGCCTAAACACTAATTGTAAAAAACCCAGCTAATGTTCACATAGTGATCTAAGGTTTGTAGATACTATCTCATTTGATTCTCATAACAGCCCTGTGAGATAGATGCTATCATTATGCTATTGGGACCAAGGTGTGTATTCATGTGTAGCTATGTTTGGGTGTACATATATGTTTGTGTATGTGTGTGTGTGAGTGGGGAGCGGGTTGGCAATGACCAGAGATCACCAAGCATCCTGGATGTTCAGATGGGTCTCAGAGTGCCGCATTCATTACTTTGCATTAGCCATTGACATCCCCTTGGTCCTGGGATCATGGGTGCTCTGCCCCCTGACTCCCAATTCCTTCATCCATCCTAGGTGCCTACTGATGCACTCGCCATCCCCGGCCATGGCTGAACTCCTGCCCTCTGCCAGCATCTCTGTCTGCAGGACACTCTACTTGTATGGGCTCATCGTCTTCCTGACCAGCTTCCTGCTCAGTCTCCTCACTATTGTGGTACACTGCCATTCTGTTTTTGGGGGCCAACTGTCCAAAGGGCCAGGACTGGGTGGGGCTTCTCCTCAGGATCTGGGATAATTTACGTAATAAAGATCCTTCCCCAAATACTCCACATCCTCGTCTCAAAGTTGGAAGGTTCCTCATGAAGCAAAATGACATTGTGGATACAGCTCCAGACTGGTATTTGGGAAGACCTGGATTCAAATCCAGATTTTTATTCTTGCTATCTAGATTCATCATTTATTGGACAAATTGAGGACGGTTGTAATGAAGTTTGCTCTTTTCCCCTTTTCACAATTCAAAACCCATTGGCGTCATCCACCATTCTCTCTTCCTCTCCTCCAAGGTCTGATAAAGAGAGGCCCCTTCTCCTCTCCCAGAACAATCCTTCTGCCTATACCCTTAATCTCACTCTTCCCATTTCCTTCATCATCCCCATAACCATCACACCCTCTCCAACCTTCAGTCTCTCTTTGGATTCCTTCCCAGCTGACTACAAATACTCTCATGTCTGCCCTATCCTTAAAAACCCCTTAACTTCTCTAGACCCAACCAGCCTCCCACATTATATTCTCCCTCTCTTCTGAAACCAAACTCTTCTTTCTTGTCTTCTTACTCTCTTCTAAGACTATATTCTGGCTCTCAACTTTATTATTTAACTGACTGAACTCTTCTCTCCGAAATCACAATGATCGGTTAGCTAATTGTAATGGCTCTTTCTCACTCTTCGTTCTTCTTGATCTCTCTATAACATTTGACAATATTGATCACCCTCTCTTCTCAAGGACACTCTCTTCTGGGCTTTCATGACACCATTTTTTTCTTGTATGTTCTCACTTCCTTTTCAGTCCTTTTTGATAGTTCATCATTCATAGGCCCCATCAAGGGGCCATCAAGGCCCCAGTTATGCTATACCACAAAGCTCTATTTTCTTTTCTCATTAGTTCGCACAGGTTTAATTCTCTCTCTTGCTCTCTCTCTGTCTCTCTCTTTATATATATATATATTTATAATATATGTTATATACATAGTATATATATTATATATATCTTTCTCTTTGTATATATTATGCATGTATATATATCTTTCTGTTTCTCTCTATATATATCTATATATTATATATGTATATATCTCTCTTTCTCTGTTTCTGCCTCTCTCTCTGTATATCTCTATATATTATATATGTATATATCTCTGTGTCTCTGTCTCTGTGTATATCTATATATTATATATATACATCTTTCTGTTTCTGTTTCTCTATTTCTTCTTCCCTCTTTCCTTTCCTCCCTCTTTCTCTCTCTCCCCTTCTCCCTCCCTCTCCCTTTGTCCCCCTCTTCTCTCAATATATATATATGCATATGCATATATATACATATACACCTATAAATTATATAAATTTGTGTATCAAGTCCTAAAGTCTCTTCTGGGGCAACTTGGTGGCACAGTACATAGAATACCCCACCTGGAGTCAGGAAGTTTCATCTTCTTGAGTTCAAATACAGTTTCAGATACTGTGTGATCCTGAACAATTCATTTCACCCTTTTGCCTCAGTTTCCTCACCAGTAAAATGAGCCAAAAAAGGAAATTGCAAACTACTCCTATATCTCTGCCAAGAAAATCCCAAGTGGGAAAAGGGAGACGTGACTGAAATCACCAAACCACATGTGTCTCCTCTAAGTTACAATCCTCCATCATCAATTGTCTATTGAACTTCTTAAACTCAACAGGTCCAAAACAGAGCTCATCATCTTTGCTGTCAAACTCTATCCTCTTCCTAACTTTGCTATTTCTGTTGAGGTCTCCATCATCCTTCCAATTAGCTGCGTTCACAATCTGGGTGTTGGCTCCGACCCCTTACCCTCCTTCACCCACAGATCCAATTTTTTGTTAACTCATCACTTCTGTCATCACATCTCTCCTCTATGCCCCCTTTCTCCCCTCACTTTTTGAGCTTTTCCTCACTTCTTACCTGGATGACTGCAATGGCCTCCTGATTGTTCTTCCCACCTCGAACCTCTGTCCACTCTAATCCATACTCCATACAGTTGCTAAAGTGATCTTCCCAAAATGCAAATCTGATCAAGTCACTATTCTCAGTGGCTCCCTATGGCCTCAAGAATAGTATATAAACTACTGTTTGGCCTTTAAAGCCCTTTACAACCTGGCCCAAGTACCCTTCCAATCTTATTATGTATTCCTTTCCTTCTTGTCTAAGGAAATCAGCCATGTGACCTCTCATCTCCTGTCTCCTACTTTTCCATTGGCCATGCCCCATAGCTGAAATCCTCCTTTAAATTTCTAGTTTCTCTCAAGTTGCTCAGTTCAAGACCCACCTTCTATATTTTGTCTGACTTGAACTTCCCAGTGGCTTGAGCTCTCCCAAAATTTGAATAAATTTGATATACATGTACATGTATATCATTGTATATATTGATATAAATGTGCATGATGTACATTTTCTTGAGTGTAGGTACCTTGAATCTCTATTACACAATGCATGGTTCATCACAAAATAGGTGCTTAATAAATGCTTATTGACTTACTGGTTGAGGAAAGGCTGGAAAGGTAGGTTAGAGGCCAGTGGTGAAGAGTTTTAAATGTCAAACAGTAGAAATTGTATTTGATTCCAGAGTTACTAGCCACTGAAGTTTGCCTTGAGGAACCAGGATAATATATCTTTCTGTTTCTGTCTCTCTGTATATCTATATATATCTATATATTATATATGTATACATCTCTGTGTCTCTGTCTCTGTATATATCTATATATTGTATATATACATCTTTTTCTGTTTCTGTTTCTCTATTTCTTCTTCCCTCTTTCCTTTCCTCCCTCTTTCTCTCTCTCCCCCAGGATAATTTTTACATTGGTTGTTTTCATTTAAATTATAAATGAATAAAAATCTAGTTTTTCTCCTTCTCATGAGTGTAAATCCCTTGTAACAAACATTCATAATCAAGTAAAACAAATTCCTACATCGGTTATGTTCACAAGTATATTATTGACATGATATCGATCATCAGCTTTAGAATTGTGGTTGGTCATGTTGATCAGAGTTCTTAAGTCTCAGAGTTAATTGTTTTAATGTGTATTATTGTATAAATTGTTCTCCTGGTTCTGCTCTGTTGTTCATATAAATCTTCCTAGTCTCTCTAAAATTATCTTCATCTTTTTTTATGATGTAATCATATTCCATTAGATATATATGTATATATATGTATATATGTTTGTATATATGTATAGATATGTATATACATACACAGTTATATATATATGTGTGTATATATATATATAATATACATACACACATACACATACACACAACCCACAGTAGCTCTCTGCATTAAGAGGAAGGACCCTCCACATTGCTTCCATTTACCTTCCCCTTCCTCTTTCCAGATCTTACTCATCCGGGCTCAGATGCTATATAAGAAGTTCGTGAAATCCACTGGCTTCCTGGGAGATGAGCAGTGGGCTGTGATCCGTGTGGTCGAGCAGCGAGTATGTTTCTATCCAGCCGCCTTCTTTTGCTGTTGGGGTCCAGGTGAGCAGCAGAGGGTTAGAATCCCAGGAAAAGAGGAGTTCCACCCAGAAAAGGGTTTGGGAGAACCAACCTGTCAAACTATCAAAGCCTGTTGCTCTCCAGTTCTGTCCAACACGTGTGACCTCTTTTGGGGTTTTCTTGGTAGAAATACTGGACTGGTTTACCATTTCCTTTGCTAGCGCAGGTTGGTACAGAGACAGTTAAGAAGCCATTGAGAAATAGGCAAACCCCATGCAAGCCTGCTCTTTAAATTTCTGAAGCATGGGATGGTATATGGCTGCCAGAGGGAGGTCTCCTGTCTGTGAGGAAATTGAGGCACACAGGGTGATTCTTTAGTTTTAGGTCGATAACCCTCAATCTCCAACACCCCAACAAGGGGTCACCCAGCTTTTGGTTGGTTAACTTAGATTGAGAGAACAGTATTTTCTTCCAGAAGATCTGTCCACCATTAATGCCCAAACTCTAATAAAATTTATCAGAAATGGAGGCAGAAATGAGACCCAGAAATTATCTGGACTTTCGCTGCATATCCACCAAGCTCCCAGTTTCATTTCCAGCAATCCTGGCCATAGTTTTATGCTCTGGGGCACAAGGGAAGGCCATGAAAATTTACCCCAAGTCAGAATGGAAAGGATCCTTGGTGACCATCTTGTCCACAGTCTCCCTGAGCCAGGTTCCCATCTCCAGCCTCTGACCAAAGGCCATTGTCTTTGTTTGAAGTCTTGGGGTGAGGACCAGAGGCTCCTCCCTGCTCTTTCTGAGGCAGCTTGCTTCATTTGGGATGGTTCTCACTCTTAGGAAATTTTCCCCAACATTAAACCTAAATTTATTTGTGTTTTTATTTTGGGGGCTTTCCAGTCACTCTCTGGGGCCGAGTAGAACAAGGCTCATCCTCTTCTAGACTCTAATAGCGTCCAAATTCTTAAAGACATGATGCTAGATCTCTCTAAGCTCACCCTCTGTATTCACAGCTGTCATCTTGGTGATCATAAAGCTGACCAGGCCAGAGAGCACCCAGCTGCACATGGCTCTCTATATTCTCCAGGTAACCCATTCCTTGCCTTTGACCTCTGCCCCCCCCCCTTTGTCCGACTTCTGGCCTCCTATCTCTCTCAGTCCATATAATTAAATATTTCCCACTGGCTAAATGGAAGCAGGATTGGCACCCGAATCAATGAGGAGACTGTTGTCCCAGAATGCCCAGAGACATCCTAGAGAGTGCAGGACTCCAGGTAGCTTCAGATGACCTGCCTTGCTAGCAGCACAATGAAGTGAAGGGAGGGTCAAGAGTCTTAGTCAGGAAGTTCTGGATTCAGATCTTGCCTCTGACATATCCTCAATAGACTTCTGGAAAGTCATTTAACTTCTCAGCATCCCAGGCAACTTTCTAAACTATAAGCAGCTGATTTGCATCAATGCAAAGACTTTTACACCTTGAATTTCTAAATCAAACCTGGACCCTAAAAGAGGAGTCAAAAAACAACAATGAAATTACAGATCTGGATCCCAAAGGAAAAATTAAAAATATGAATGAAATAATGTCTGGATCCCCAAAGAAAAATTTTAAAATATGAATGAAATAATAAGTCTGGATCCCAAAAGAAAAAAATTTAAATATCAATGAAATTACAAGTCTGGATCTCAAAAGAAGAATTTAAAAATACCAATGAAATCACAAATCTGGACTAAAAAAATTCTGGGGAGGAGGCAATTTGGGATTAAGTGACTTGCCCAGGGTCATACATCTAGGAAGTGAGTGTCAAGGTCAAATTTGACTTCAGGTTCTCCTGACTTCAGAGCTGGTGCTCATTGGGCCATCTAGTTGCCCCAAATCTGGACGAAAATTTTTTTTTAAAATGCAAATGGAGGGGTGGGGTGTAATGAAAACAAAAGCTCTAAGAGTAATCTATTTTTGGTAGGGGGGAAAGGAGAATATTTGGGAGGAATTTAACTTCTGGGAAGCTTGAAGGTGGTGGTCTGCTTGCGGGTAATGATCTGACTGAAAGATTAGGCTAACATAAGAAAAATCATAGATCGTAAATTTAGGGAACTTGAGAATGAAAGGGACCTTAAGGATCTTCTAGTCCAACTTTGTCATTTTATAGAAGAAGGAACTGAGAAAAAAGGAGGTGATTTCTTATCCAGGGTCATATAGCTGATATATGTCAGGGGCAGGACCTGAATCCAATTCTTCTGGGCTGCTCAGCTGGCCCTCTAGCACTGTCTTTTTGCTTTTATGTACAGCCTGGGAAATAATTGTCCATGTGAAGATTCAGGTTAGTACAGAAACAGCTAAGAAGCCATTGAGAAATAGGCAAACCTCATGCAAGCCTGCTCTTTAAATTTCTGAAGCCTGAGATGGGATATGGCTGCCAGAGAGAGGTCTCCTGTCTCTGACAGTGTCCTGGTGGCACTAAGGTGGCCACAGGCTGTGTCCACTGTGCGTTAGGACTGGGAACTGATGGTAGGAATCAATGAAGAAATCTGAGCAAGCATAAGATCTGTAACGAGGGTAAGGCAACCAGAGTATGATCTCTGGGTGCTGACATTTAAAGGGCATCAACTGAAGGGTATAACCTTCTCCTGGGAAGCTGTATCTCCATCCCTTGGCTCACCTCCCCCTGCCTTTTCAACAGTGGGCAGCTTTGCAGCAACATAGAAATCTTGAGGTGTCAAGGCAAGCTATCTTTCTCTCCTTGATGGTTACACCCTGAGTGATCTCTACCCTTACCTCTGTGCCCCAAGAGTAAAACATCTTAGATATGGTTCTAAGAAATAGAAATAACCTTTGAAAAGGCAAAGGCTGATGGGTGGCTAAGGATGGTCTAAATTGGGCAGGGGGTCCTTCTGGGAGACTGCAAAGTGGACATCATTACCTCTCCTCCAGGCTCTAACAGCAGCATCCCAGGGTCTGCTCAACTGTGGAGTCTACGGCTGGACACAACACCGATTCCACAGGCTGAGGCGGGAGACCAGGAGGGACGTGGACACCCAGACTCCTCTGCTACGCTCCCAGAAAAGGTTTTACATGGGCAGTCTGGCTGCCCCTACTTCAGCAAATGCTGCCTCTACTGTTCTCTGAAACTCGAGAGGAGTCAGCAAGACAGAGACAGTGTGCAGGATTGTACCAGGCAGTGATGGGAAGAGGTACTGTGGGATACAGCTGCCGGGAGCCGCTTGGAACTCTTTATCCTCATTGTCTCCTCTCCCAGTCCTCCCAGTGTGTCAGGCCTCTGAAGGTTATTGCTTTTGGAGTCTGGAGAGCAGTGACCTGGGTCATTGTATCATTGGGTCAGAGAATCATTCTGTTATATTTCCCCTTCTATTGGTCCCCATTCATTTCTAGTTGTGAAGATCTCTGTTCAGGGAGATGAGTCCACCTTCACCTCTTGGGATGGCTATTATTACCTCAGGGAGGCTCAGAATTGTGGAACTCTCTTTTGTTAATGATCGTTATTTATAAATATTATTGTTAGACGTACAACTCTGTTCCCTTGGATATGGGGAGGAATAAATACTTACTTCCTCCAACACCTGGTCTGAGATTAACCACAACAAAGGATCTAGTTTCCTTGTCTTGGGGGTGGGGCATTGGGCGGGTATTGGGAAGCCCTGAAAAAAAAACAAGGTCAAGATCCATCTGATTTTTCTAGAGCTAAAGGGCTTTCAAACACTCATCTTTCTGCTTTTTTATTAGCTCTACTCTGAGCCTCTCAAAGTCACTACATGCTGGTGGGACAGGAGTTTTAAGGCTAACTAGACTCGTGATAAGAAATGATTGGGAGCTCTAAAGTACCAATAACTGACCCTCATTTCTGGGCAAGTTGGTTTTATATCATAGAATTATAGGACTGGTGATCTAGAGTTATAAGGGACCTCCAAAAACATCTAGTTCAAGACCCTCATTTTTTTGTTGTTCAGACGTCTCAGTAGTGCCCGACTCTTCATGATCCCATT
This sequence comes from Myrmecobius fasciatus, assembly GCA_023553655.1. NCBI lineage: Eukaryota > Metazoa > Chordata > Mammalia > Dasyuromorphia > Myrmecobiidae > Myrmecobius > Myrmecobius fasciatus. The sequence continues at coordinate 100,667 of JAJPUD010005303.1, forward strand.
CAGGGTTTTCTTGGCAAAGTGGAGTGGTTGGTCATTTCCTTCTCTGGCTCATTTTACAGTTGAGGAAACAGGCAAACAGGGTCAAGTGACTTGTCCAGGATCACATAGCTAGGAAGGGTCTGAGCTAGTATCAGGTCTATTTGTCTCCAAGTCTGATACTGTGTATCATGCTATCTAAGGAGACACTTATCTTTTTTAGGGCCTCAATGAAAAGGTTGGACTCTAAGAGCCTCTGGTCTTGGGATGGGGTGAGGGAACAAGAAAAAGATGAGATTAGGTCTACTGGGACCCATCCGGTGCTGGGATTGTCTCTCCCACCTTCTCTTGAGCTTCCCAGGGACTTGAGTGCAGTCTCTCCAACTGCAGGGTCACTTTGGCTCAAAAGACAAACCAAAGCTGGAGCAGATCACCCCATAGCCATGGAGTTAGAGGGAGAGTAAGCCAGGAGACTGGCAGAGGAGTGTGGGAACTCATGGAGTTAGGTGCTTACGAAGGCACCTGGGATCCTTTGTCCTGCCAGGGGAATTAATAGAGGTCAAAAAGGCTCCATACCAATAGGTCCTTGGGAGAAGGTTGGGAAAATTCAGGAGTGGTTCTTAAGAGTCCTGGGCAGTGCCATCCACCCCCTACTGTACACTGTCTGAGCAGGCATTGGGAAAAAAATGAAATATATGTGTGTCCATATGCATGGTGCATGTGTAGGTATGTGTTTTTACATACACACATACATATATATGTACACAGAGACACAGACACTGGGATTGTACATATGTGCATATAGACACAGACACAGACACAGACATAGACACAGACACAGACACAGACATAGACAAACTATCTCTGCCAAGAAAACCCCAAATGGTTTACACTGAAGAGCTTAACTTCCTGCCTCCAGTGCCATCCCTTCTCACTAAGAGAATTGAAAACCCTCTGTCAGTCTCATATGCAACCCTTGAGGTTTAAATAGGACTTTCATGGAAGTGATATTCATTCATTTTTAATTTAAAAAAATTGGGAGCCCCAGCAATTTCCTGGAAGAGTCTGGTCCCTGGGGAGGAGACTGTGGGCCCACAACCTTGCTCACTGCTGGACTGTTACAGAATTGAGCCAGGGGCTCGGGTCTATGTAACCTCTCTGCCCACCGGGCTAGCCTGAATCTCAAGCTCTTTGCCTTGAGCTCCCTCCATCTTCCACCAAAAGCAAATCCCCACCAAGGCAAAGGGCATAAGCAGCAAAACGGCAGCTATCAGGGACCAGAGCAGGATGGCCAGCTTCTTGTGGATGACCCTGAGCCTGGGGGAGGGCCCGCTGTCCAGGCTGCCACCGTGGCCCTGGAGTTCACAGGTGGGCGGGCGGTAGCCGGGGTGGCAGTGGCAGTTCTGCAGGTTGTTGCAGACTCCCTTCTGGTGACATTGAAGTGGGCTGCAGCCATAGGGGAGCACGGCCTCGACATCCAGGCAGGACTGGTTGATACAGATCTTCCGGGGGCCACACGATGTGCCGTCCTTGACCAAACCACCATTGGGGGTATCCAGGGCGTGGGGAAGGTCTGCCCCCCAGCACCATGTCCCTCCCTCAAGGAACTGGACCAGAGTCTCGTGGCTTTTGATTTGGGGCAGCCTCCAGACATCCTTACAATACAAGCTTCCGCACATGACGTCCTCCGGTTGGCACTTGATAAATACCCTGACTGGCCCTTGCCACTTGCTGCCGCAGTTCCCAAACTGGTCCCCCTGGGTGTTCATGCGATAGCAGGGAGCTGGGGCCGCCTGGGAACCTGGCCCAAACAGCTCCTGGCACTGGCCCTGCAGGCTCCGGCACCGGCCCTGGTAGCAGTGGCCCTCGCCCTGGCAGGGGGTGCCATCCTGCTTGTGGCTGTCAGGCTGGCACCACGGGGACGTGCCATTGCAGTACTCAGGGAGGTCGCACTCGTTGGCGCTGGGACGACAGAGCGTGGTGACTTTGGCCAACCTGCACTTGCTGCAGCAGGGCCCAGAGGCACAGTCGGAGCCTTTCTTCAGGTGGCACGAGGGCAGGCAGCAAGGGCACCCTGGGCCCTCGCCACAGTCGCACTCCTCCCCTTCCTCCACGACCTTGTTCCCACAGTAGTGCTTCCCAAAGGGGCTCCTCGGCCCGGGCTTGCGGTCCAAGCACGTCCCTCGGCCCCGGCCCAGCATCTCATGGAAGCTCCACATACTGCAGTTGCTGAAGCTCCCCTCCAAGGGGACGGACTTGTGCATGAGACAGGGTGGCAAGCTGGGGCACCGGCAGCCGGGGTGGTCGTGCTTCAGGCCCAGGTTGTGGCTCAGCTCGTGGGCCAGGAGGGCCGCGAAACGAGGCACGTCTTCATGGGGGAAAGCTTCCACCCCCGTCGCATTCCCTGCACCGCAGACACTGCCCACGAATGCCTGGCCCTGGTGGCTTCCCAGATCCTGCCCAGTGACCAGGTGAGCCACGTCGTATCTTGCCCTTTGGGGGAGCTGTGAAGCTCGCCATTGGTTAAAGCCGTCGAGCGTCTCCTGAAGGTCCCAGGAGATCTGGACCAAGTCCCTCTCGGACCAGATCTCCACCCCGGCCAGCACTACCTCCAGGCTCATCTGCTTCATGTGCTGGTTGACCAGAGCAAGGACGTCCATGAGGGTCTGGGTGGTGGTGGTCACGTTCCTGTCCCACATCTGGAAGCGAACGTTGTCCACCACCAGAAAGAGCTCCAAGTACTTGGTGTGGGTCCAGGCGAAGGGGAAGTGGGTGGAGGCGGGTCCCATTGGGCTCAGGCCTTTCTCACTTGCCCAGAACTCCAGGCTTTCCCTCTCCTTGACCCCACAGGCATCCCGCGTCACCTTGGACAAGCGGTACACGGCGTGCTCAAACTTTTTGGAGGCGTTGACTGGCAGGATGCCGAAGGCAATGGTCTGGATGATCAGAATCCCTTTGAGCCCCGAGCAGGTGCTGATGGATGCAAAGGAGCCCTGGTCCCCTACCAGGTACCCGTCGTAATAGCAGTCGTCGCGGATAAAAGGCGTGTCCAGCCTTGGGATCCCGTTGGAGTAGGTGTAGACGGGGAAATTCTGGATGAAGAGCCCTTTTTTCCGCTTCAGGCTGATGACGTGCCATCTCCTCCTCATGGAGAAGGAGTAGTGCATCTGGTCTGCTTGGTCTTCCCTCCTCCAGCCCCTTAGTCTCCTGGGGATAATGATTTCATAGAAAGAGAAATACACTGATTTCTGAGTGCAGGACATGTGGGGAAGAAGGGCCTCCGCCAACAGCAAGAATACCCCCAACTTGACATGGGAGGGACTGAGTCCGAACCCCAGGCTTTCCATCTGGGGACCCCTGGATGGAAACTCTCTCTCTTCCTCATCCAGGGCCCCTTAACTCTCCAGATGGGAGCGTAGCTGGATCCACAGGCACAGACATGACCCGAGAGAAGCAGTTAAAGAGGCTGGGCCCCCAGTCCTCTGAGCCCCCAACTCATCCCCAACTCTGCTACCTGCAGAGGACTTGACTCTCACTGCCAGAGAACCGCCAGGATCTCAGATGATCCCCCCGCTCCTCTGCCTGGGATCCCAAGTCAGGGTCTGATTGTGTGATATCCCTATGACAACAGCTGCCCCGGGCTCTCTGGATGTCCTCCCTGAGAGAGTTTTTTCTGCCCTTACATTGGGGGTCCTACCACTGCACCCTAGTCTTGGATGGAACACGGTGTCAAAATAAAAATCAGGTCTCCTCCTCCCCTCACCCTTGGAACTATGGAAAACCCCTCCCCCCCTCACTGGACCATCCGTTGCTCTGCTGGCTTTGAATCCAAGAGTTCCAGGCTGTGTGGGTGGGACCTAGAGCTCTCCTCTATTTCCCAAAGCAAGGCTATTCCATGGTCTGTACCACTGCGTTTCTCTCGCTAGCTCACAGCCTCCTCTCTTGGCCATTGATAGACCAAAGATTTTGGACCTGGCCTAAGCTAGAGCAGCCTAGACACATTAGCCTTCTCACAAGGAACCAAGTTTTGCCATGAAGATGGCCTCCAAAGCAAGGAATCAACCTCCTCCCTCTCCCCCCTCCTCCTCTTCTCCCACCTTGCCCCTCTCTTTCCTGGTCACCCCTCCATAAATTGAGAGCTCCAGTCCAACTCCCTCCTTTTACAGATGAGTAAACTGAGGCACGGGAAGGCTGTCAGACTTTCCTGAGGTCATATAGCTAGGAAGTGTTGATGGGATCTCATGTCTAGAGCTGAAAGGGGCCATCTAGTCCAACCTCCTCACGTAACAGATGAGAAAACTGAGACTCCGAGAGTTGGAATAATTTGTCTGAGTAACAGAACAGATGTTCAAATCCAGGTTCTTTAGTTCCACAGTCAGTGCTCTTGTCTGCAACACCGTGGAGGAGAGGGGATGCCCATCCTGTCTGACAGATGTCACCAGTCAGGATGTTGACACTCGGGGGGGGCACTAAACAGATATAGTAGGGTCTGGAGTATTGCAGGGGGTCTTTTCAGGGAGTCCTGGGTAGGAAGAACATGGGACGGGGTCAGGGAAGAAACCAGACAGGGATTGGATGCTGTTATGGGAGGAACGGAATTGTCTCTGATGATCAAAAATATAATTATCCCGCCTCCATCCAGTGTTCATCCTGTGTACTCTGAGCCTTGTGCAAATTGTCCTCAAAGGTCCTATATTCTGAGCTTTGTGCTAATTGCCCTAAACTGGCCCTGTCCAAGGAGCATCATTTGCTTTCCTTTTCATTTTTTTTTGTTTTGTTTTTTATTAAACCTTTTTATTTGCAAAACATATGTATGGGTAATTCTTCAACATTGACCCTTACAAAGCTTTCTGTTACAGATTTTCCCCCCTACTCCCCATCCCTCCCCTAGATGGTAGGAAATCCACTACATGTTAATTATGTTAAAATACTTGACAAATTGAATATACGTATACATATTTCCACGCTTATCATTGTTGTGCAAGAAAAATCGTATCTACAAGAAAAAAAAATCAGAGAAAGGAAACACAATGTAAGCAAACATCAACAGAGAGCATGAAAATGTTATGTTGTGGTCCACATTTCACATCCCTCTCTCTGGGTGTATATGGCTTTCTTCACTGAACAATTGGAACTGATTTGAAACATCTCATTGTTGAAGAGAGCCACGTCTGTCAGAATTGATCATCGTATAGTCTTGTTGTTGCCGTGTATAATGATCTCCTGCTTCTGCTCACTTCACTCAGCATCAGTTCATGCAAATCTCTCCAGGCCTCTCTGAAATCCTCCTGTTGGTCATTTCTCACAGAACAATAATATTCCATAACATTCATATACCATAATTTGTTCAGCCATTCTCCAATTGATGGGCATCCATTCAATTTCCAGTTTCTAGCCACTACAAAAAAGGCTGCCACAAATAATTTTGCACATGTGGGTCCCTTTCCCTCCTTTAAGATCTCTTTGGGATATAAGCCCAATAGAAATGCTGCTGGGTCAAAGGGTATGCACAGTTTGATAACTTTTTGAGCATAGCTCCAAATTGTTCTCCAGAATGGCTGTATCCGTTCACAGTTCCACCTACAATGTATCAGTGTCCCAGCTTTCCCTCATCCCCTCCAACATTCACCATTATCTTTTCCATTAGCCAATCTGACAGATGTGTAGTGGTACCTCAGAGTTGTCTTAATTTGCATTTCTCTGATCAATAGTGATTTAGAGCACCTTTTCATGTGACTAGAAATAGTTTTAATTTCATCATCTGAAAATTGTCTGTTCATATCCTTTGACCATTTATCGATTGGAGAATGGCTTGAATTCTTATAAATATGAGACAATTCTCTATATATTTTAGAAATGAGGCCTTTATCAGAACCCTTAAATGTAAAGATGATTTCCCGATTTATTGCTTCCCTCCTAATCTTGGTTGCACCTTTTCATTTTTTTTTAATGTTTTGCTAATGCCTTTTGTTTTTATACCACAACTATCTCCTGATATGTTCCTTTCCTCCACCTATCAACAACCCTCTCCATTTCTCAACTCTGGGTATTTTCACTAGCTCTCCTTCAAGTCTGGAACATTCTCCCTGCTCATCTCCACTCCTTGGATTTTCTGGCTTCTTTCCAGTCCCAATTAAAATCTCATCTTCTACTGGAAACTTTTCCTGATCCCTCTTAATTCTAGAGCCTACTTATATTAATGTTTTCCTATTTCTCCTGTATATAGCTTGTTATCTCCTTCATTTGTTCTCCAGCTACTCAAGAGAAGGGAACGTCTTTTGCTTGTGTTTGTATCCCAACACTTAGCATAGCTCCTCATACATAGTAGGTACTTAATAAATGCTTATTGACTGGCATATAGTTGGCGCTTAGCAAGTGCTTACTGTCCAATGGGAAATTGACCACTAAGAGCTCAGGTCTTAAGAGCATGCACAGTGTGCTCTCCTGATGTGGTCCCCCACATGAATACTTGCTGGTTCTGCTTCCAGGCATGTACCATGATGGGTCCTGCTCTCCATTTCAGAGCGGGTGAAAGTATTCTGACCATTTCCTGTCCCCTTATTGAGGGTGAAAAGGAGATTTTTTTAATTGACCTCTGAGTCAAAACTGTGTATGGATGGGCTCCAGTGACTCAACCTTTCCTTCTTTCTTCCTTGGCTCTGCTGTAATGAGGAGGGTGAACTTCTGGGGTCCTCTGCTGAGGGAAGGGAGGATTGGCCGGTGAGGACATGGCTCCTAGGTCAGCGTCTGTCTGGAAAGGGGCTTCTTCCTGTTTGGATCTCCTTTCCTTCATTACCTGGCTTTGTGAACTCTTGAAAGGTCCAGAAATTGTTATCTGTACCAAAGCTTGCAGACAGCTGAATTTAACAAAGGGAGCAAGGTCAGCAGGAAGTTTACAGTGTCCAGTGTTCTGTAGGTGAGAGAGTGACTCCATGCATCAGTGAAGGCATATTCCATTCAGAAATGAGCCTCCTCTGCCTAGGAACCCACATAGTAGAGAGGGGCTATCCCCAACACTGGGGAAAATGTTTCTTAAACTTCTGTTCTAGTGATGTCTTTTCAGCAAATATCCCTTTATAAAAGCTATTTTATATTAATTGGTTAAACTGACAGAGGAAGGAATGGCTGAATAAGTTATGGTATATGAAAGAATATTATTGTTCTATGGAAAATGATGAACAAGCTGATTTTAGAAAGACCTGGAAAGATTTACATGAGCTGATGCTGAGTGAAACAAGCAGAACCAGAAAGACATTGTTCACAGTAACTTTAGAATGTGTGATGATCAACCATGACAGATTTTAGTGATCCGAGGCAATCCCAATAAACTTTGGACAGAAAATGCCATCTGCATCCAGAAGATGAAGACTGAATTTTTTTTTCTCTTGTGGTTTTTCCCATTTGTTCTGATTTTTCTCTCCCAACATGATTCATAAAGAAATGTATATTTTTAAAAATTAATGTACATGTATAACCAGAAAAATAAAACAATAAAAGAAAAAACAAAAATAAATAAATTGATGGAGGGAGGCACTTATCACTGGGTCAATCAATGAACAGGAAAGATACTAACTATTGGATAATACTGAAGAGAACACATCAGAATGGGAGCTTGCTCTAATTACATTGAAAAAAAAAAGGTGGGAGGCGCTGAAGATTGTCAAATAATGGAGGACTTTCAGGAATCTCAACTGATACCCAAGTGGCACATTGGATAGCACTGAGCCTAGAGTTAGGGGAAAAGTTCAAATGAGTCCTCAGATACTTGCAATGTGACTTTGGTCAAACTGCCTCAGTTTCCTCAACTGTGAAATGGAAACGATAATAGTACTTTCATCCCAAGGTTGTTGTAAAGATCAACTGAGATGTTTGTAAAGCATGTAGCACAGTTCTCGTTCCCTTTCCTTCCCATCAGTAGTGTGGAGGATGAACTAGAAAGGGGAGACACCAGAAGCAGGCACCCATCTAAAGGGAACCCAGCAATATTCCTGGTTTGAGGTGATAAGATTGTAAGCTAGAATAGAGCTGTGTTTTGAGAGAAGGGGAATGATGGAGAGGTTTGATGAAGACAGAATCAATGAACTTTAGCCCCTGCCTAAATACTGGGGAGGGGATGAGGGAGAGGAAGGGTCAAGTGGAGAACCTGAGTGATTCCAAGCTGTAGTGGTACTGATGAGTTCCCCACCCATGTCCCCAGAATTTCCTCTTTCCAAAAAATAAATCAGGGAAGATGATGGGTTTAGAGTTCAGGGTTACTCAAAACTACTAAGGAATACAGAACCATAAAACCTCTTATCAATTGCTCCTTATTTGTCTCCTGTAAAAGATTTTTGTAAACCCTTTGTAATGGCATTTCCATTCCTTTCATTAAAACTTTGCCCCTTGACTAGGAGATGGGTTCAAGCCTGTAAATTCTTTTGAGACACCTCATGACACTAGTCTGGGACCCAAGTCCTCCCCTTTTCCCAACCTCAATATTTATACTGATGGTGTGAATGAGATTTGAGAGTTTGGGCACTGCTGGAAACAGAAAAGCAATTTCCTGTCACTTTAAAAACTCCAGCAATAGACCAACCTGCATTTGCATGATTCAGGAGACCCATTTAAAGATTAGTGAAAATTTCAAGGTGAAGGCCTGCACTTAGATTTAAATTTTTAATTTTATACATTTACATTCATTTTTTATATATTCTCATATAAATGATGGTGGGAGAGAAAAATCAGAACAAAAGGGAAAAAGCAGAGAAAGAAAAAAAAGTGAAAATAATATGCATTGATCCACATTCATATTTCTTTCTCTGGATGAGGATGGTGTTTTCCATCCATAGTTTATTGGGATCGCCTTGGATTACTGAATTGCTGAGATGAACCAAGTCTATCATAGTTGATCATCATACAATCTTCTTGTTGCTGTGTACAGAAGGCTTGCACTTTGAAATAAAACTGGCACTTAGCCCCTATCTGGCTCACAGAAAGAAAAAAGGTTTGTGTGAATTATGACCAAAAAATAATTGGGATTGATTGAAACATCTAGCTAGTATTTAGGGAATCTCACAAACTAAAGTTAAGTATTGGTCAATTTAAAAATAATATTTTAAATGAATGTGTGTTACTCCTATCCATTTTTGTGATAAATTATGTTCTATTTGAATTTTAAGAATTGTCTTGTTTCTTCCCAAAATCAAAAGGGAAACTCATTTGAGGGAATAGGAGGGAGAATCCCAAGCTTTCCTTTAGGAACTCCCAGAATTGAAATAGCTTGGGAAAAGTAAATCCTACTAGTTGCATCTATGAGACTCAGTAAATATTAATTGATAAATATTGGGTTCTTTCTGAGATTGTAGAATTGATATTCGGGCATCCAATAATCTGAATTAGAATATAAACAGCTAAAAGCATGTGGAAAATCTGTTTAAAACTAGTATAAATCACTGGATCTTTCCATCTCTGCTTGTAAGTTAAGAAATTACAGCTAAAATAATTTGGGTATCCTTTTTGAAAGTTGTAGGATTGCTAAGTTTTTTGTAGTTGTCATAACGATTAAGACTAAAGCTGGGAATCACAGTGTGGAAAGAAGGGGATGAGATGAAAACCTTAGTGGATTGTTTTTGCTTTTTAGAGCAATTTGGCTTAGGATCTGAGGCAATGAAGCAGCCTTCCCTTCTTCACAGAGTGTCAGAAAGCAGAGACCACAAGGAGCTACAGGTAGGAGCTACAAGCTCAGCTCCTTCTCTGGGGTTTCTGTAAACTCCTTTAATTTGTAAGCTTAACAGATTTCTTGAAACAATCTTGCAAGCAGGATCATCAGCCCTGGGAAAAGAGCTTGTTTGGATTATATAATTCCCAAACAAGGAATGTGTTTATTGAGAATCTACAAGTTTTCCACATAGAAATGATTTCTAATGATTGGTTTTTACACTAGGATAGTTTTAAATTCAAGAAGAAGACAGGAAAAACATGTGAAAGATGTTAAGTGAAATCTTTTATGTACATTAGGCCTGGTAAACTTTGTTATTATGATAAGGCTAATTTATTTGGTTGTATTGAAGTCACCTTAAAGATATCCCCATTGTTTAAAGAGTTTCTGGGAATAGTAGTTTATGTTTTATGCCCTTTTGAACATGGTTAATAATAACTGAACATGTTTTACTAGAAACAGTTTCATAACATTTGTGTTTTTTTAAATACAATTTATAATTTTCATAATTCTACATTCCAAATCTTTGGTTGTTGGTTATTGAGCATGTTAAAACAAAGTCAGTTGTGTAATGTTGAACTTAAAATTGTGATTACTGAAACTTGCTATGTGAGATGAAATCTCTTGGGATTGTTTTGAGTTTTAAATTCAGGTATGATTGTTTGACAGAGCATTTAAGTCAGTAATCTACCATTTGAGAGAAATGCCACAAGCTACTCAGAGGGAATGTGATCCTGAACTGTCAGAGGTGGAGGCAAGAACTGAGAGGACAGCCTTGGTTTGAGCTTAAGGCTTGAGCTCTGGTTCAATTTTTCAACTGTGTTCCTGATTATTCTTGAATATAGCTCTGGGGTAGAACTGTTAACTGTATATTTGGTTGTCAACTATGACTCTTACCTGAAGAAAAACAAAGCTAATAATGCTTTCTGTTGAAATCATGTTCCTGCTTCTTCCTTTTATAGCAAATTTCTATAATCAGAGCAAATGGTCTAGAAGCTAATCTTCTAGATTAGCTAGATTAGTTAATCAGAGTTAATGATTTAGAAGCCACGAGCACAATGCAAACTATGCAATTTGGAGCTACACTCAAAAAGTTATCAAACTGTGCATACCCTTTGACCCAGCAGTGTTTCTACTGGGCCTATATTCCAAAGAGATTTTAAAGGAGGGAAAGGGACCCACATGTACAAGAATGTTTGTGGCAGCCCTTTTTGTAGTGGCTAGAAACTGGAAACTGAATGGATGCCCATCAATTGGAGAGTGGCTGAATAAATTATGGTATATGAATGTCATGGAATATTATTGTTCTGTAAGAAATGACCAGCTGGGACATGGCTCTCTTCAATAATGAAATGTTTCAAACCACTTCCAATTGTTCAGTGAAGAAAGTCATATACACCCAGAGAGAGGGAGGTGAAATGTGGACCACAACATAACATTTTCATACTCTCGATTGATGTTTGCTTGCATTGTGTTTCCTTTATCTGATATTTCTTTCTTGCAGATATGATTTTTCTTGCACAACAATGATGTGTGGAAATATGTATACATATATTCGATTTGTCAAGTATTTTAACACAACATGTAGTGGATTTCCTGCCATCTAGGGGAGGGGTGGGGAATAGGGGGGAAAATTTGTAACAGAAAGCTTTGTAAGGGTCAATGTTGAAGAATTACCCATACATATGTTTTGCAAATTAAAAAAAATTTAAAAAAAAAAGAAAGAAACTACCATCAGGATGATTTCAGAGAGGCCTGGAGAGACTTGGATGAACTGATGCTGAGTGAAATGAGCAGAATCAGGAGATCATTTTACATGGCGACAACAAGATTATATGATGATCAATTCTGAAGGACATGGCTCTCTTCAATAATGAGATGTTTCAAACCATCTCCAATTGTTCAGTGAAGAAAGCCATATACACCCAGAGAGAGGGTTATGAAATGTGGACCACAACATAGCATTTTCATGCTCTCCGTTGATGTTTGCTTGCAGTGTGTTTCTTTTCTCAGATTTTTTTTTCTTGTAGATCCGACTTTTCTTGCACAGAAAGATAACTGTAAAAATATGTATACAATACGATTTGTCAAGTATTTTAACATGATTAACATCTAGTAGACTTCCTGCCTTCTAGGGGAGGAGTGGGCACAAGGGGGGAAAAATTTATAACAGAAAGCTTTGTAAGGGTCAATGTTGAAAAATTACCCATACATATGTTTTGCAAATAAAAAGCTTTAATAAAAAAAAACAATGCAAGCTATGTAAGATCTTGCTGTTTTCAATTTGAAGACATGTAATAATAATATCCTGAACAATCAGGTAAATGAGTATTTGGCCTAGTCATCTGTCTGTTACTAGATACATATCTGTATTAAATATATTTATAATATTATATATGTAATATAATAATAATAATAGATATAATACAGATGTATATCTGTATTAAATAAGGTCTCTAAATCTTTCAAAATGATGCAAGAATAACTGGCATTAACACAACTGTGTGTGGGACCCAGCTGGTTATTCTATTGATTATTGAAACTAAATCTGAAATATCTTCAGTGTGGTTTGGAGAAGAGAATTTTAACACAATCAGTTTTCTTGGAGTGATACAACTCATGGAATATTTTGTTATACATCACTGAAAAAGTCAATTTTCTTCAAGTTGATGACTAGTATGGAAACAACATGTTTGTACTGTGTATCCTGTGGTACAAACATGTTTTCTTATAAACAACTTATTTGATATTCATAGACCAAACCATAATCTATTACTCCCTGGCTCCCCATTATTATATTCCATCCTATAGCAGGCCTTTGCAAAAGAGAGGGAATATATTCTTTCACCCTCCAGGTGGTTTTAAACACCCTCAGGTCAGCTTCAAATCCCATAGGAAAGCCAGTGAAAACTCAGCTTACAGCAAACTACAAAGAATGCCCTCCAATCCCTTGTGAAAATTGTTTCCACTAGTCACAAACTAGAAGAAACTGTTAGGTAGGTTCGTCAGGTTTCCCCAATTTGTGCCCAAGTGAATCCTGGAGGAACTATTAAGCCCTCTCTCTTCAAAGGAGAAGTACCTGTCCCGAAGATTGGCAGGTAGATTACACATATACCTCATGCAGGGGTTTCAAATTACTTCTGCTTTTTATTGACACCTTTACTAATTGGGTGGAAATCTTTCCTTAGCAGGTTAACAAAGGTTCTGTTAAAAGCAATTATACCTCATTTTGGCTTGCCCAGTTCTTGATAGAGTGACAGTGACCTGCCACCCAAACTGTGGCTGAGATACTTAAAATTAATTATTTCCATTTTTCCTGATATCCTTAATTTTCAGGGAAGGTGGAGAAAATTGATCATACTCTTTTCAGGTCAATTGCTTTCTCCCACATGTCTTGAATCAATTTTTTTTTTTGTCCCTTTAACCACATATTCCAAGGATGAGATCTCTGCTCTTAGTGCTCTCTCTCCAGCTCTTTTTGCCCCACCTGGTGGGCTCCTACCATTGGGGGGATAACTCTTGAGTCAGGCCAGGACAAAGCCCGACTTCAAGTTCCCCAGGAGATCTGAAGAACCTATCAAGAGAAATGCCTCCAGTTGGGGACCCTCTCAACCAGTCATTCTTTCTACCCAGTGCCTCGTAACACTTTAGCACATGTAGCCTTGGCCACCCAAGTGACCCTTTTACTGTTTGCAATGCTACCATCTTGCTAGAGTTATTTTTTCTAGGCCAAATCCAAATATAAAATGAGAAAGAAAGGGGGGAAAAAGCAAGCAAACAATGGCAAAAAGGTGAAAATACATGTTGTGATCCTCATTCACTCTCTATAGGTCTTTTTCTGGGTGCAGATGGCTTTCTCCATCACAAGTCTATTGGAATTGCCTTGAATCACTTCATTGTTGAAAAGAGCCGAGTCCATCCGAATTGATCATTGTATGATCTTGTTATTGCTGTGTACAATGTTCTCTTGGTACTAGTCACCTCACTTAGCATCAGTTCATGTAAGTCTCTCCAGGCCTTTCAGACACCCTGTTCCTTTCTACCCCTGGAACTCAAGAGAAGCTGCCCAGATTCTGCTATTTCCCCTTTATGCCCTCAAAAGTACCATGCTGTCTGTTCTTTGTATTGGCAAGTGACATCCATCAAGTAGGATGGTACTCTCTGCATGTAACCATCATTCCAAAGAAAGGAGCAGTGGACAATCTTGAACAGCATAAATAGTCCCCCCAGTTTGAACTCTTCAGACATAATGGGCTGCCTGCTTATCAAGGGTCAATCCAAAAAGTCTTTTGGCCCCAGAGGAAGCTCTGAATCAGGGACAGTATTAACAATGTGAAACCAAAGGAAAAATAATACTGGCTTTGGACAAAAGGAAACAAGTAGACTGAGCCCCACCCACTGCCTCACTCCCCCTCCCACCTAGATCTCTTGCCTTCAAAGGGTGGGGGAGGAGTTTCCATTGTGATGGAGGATAAAAGGGAAGGGAGAGATTTTTTTTTTTTCACCAAGTGCTGTCCAGGAACAAGATAACTAAGACATCTGCAGTCTATACCTACAGCGAGGGCAGAAGAAATTGATCTCAAGAGACCACAGAGATTTGGAGAGGGCTGAGACTGGCCACTGCCATAGAAGAACACAGACTGGAACCCTAAGAGCCAAAGAGGGGAGGGAGTCAGAGGGCCCCTTGAAATCCTAAGAATTCTCTGAGAGGGGAATAAACAGCCTACAGAGCTTCAAGGTCATGTCCTTGAGAGGACCACGGTCCCAGGTGAGGAAGCCCAGCATCATCAGCTGCTTCCCTCAGGTCATGTCTGGGGATGTAGCCTGAATTATATCCCCTGACTCCCCTCCTGGGGAGCCAAGTGGCCATGGGTGAGGAAGAGAGTGAGGTTTCTTTCAGAGTGCCCTGGATATGGGAGTGGGTTCTTGGGCTGGAGTCCTCTCATTTCAGTCTTGGATTCTTCTTTCTATTGATAGTGGTTCTCCTTCCCGGCATCCATTGTGCCTTAGGGCCAGTCAATTATTCTTCCTATGAAATAGTCATCCCCAAGAGATTAAGGTCCAGGGAAGGGGAAAGAGCAGCAAAAATCTCCTATTCGATATTTATGAGGGGCAAGAGGCAGGTGATTCATCTGAAGCAAAAGAGAGGGATGTTTGCCAAGAACTTCCCCATGTACACCTATTATGATGGCAAGCTGGGGCTGGACATGCCTTTTCTCCCCGATGACTGTTACTATGACGGATATGTGGAAAGCAACGTGGGGTCCCTCGTGTCTCTCAGTACCTGCTCCGGCCTTAAGGATACAATAACCATGGGCAAAACAGTCTATAACATTGAGCCCATTGACACTTCAAATAAGTTTGAGCACATCCTGTACCAAATGAAAAGGGGCCAGTCGGATGCCTGCAAGGGACCCGAGAAAGACCATCTCCAATCCAGTAGCCATTTTGAAGAGAAACAGGATCACTTGGACACTGATGAATCTGGGGAGGATGCTCTGGCCAAATATTTGAATTACGTCTGGTCCCACACCAAGTACGTGGAGATGTCTGTGGTGGTGAACAACAACAGGTTCCAAAAGTGGAACCAGAACACGAGCAAGACCACCCGGATGGTGATGGACATCATCTCGCAGGTCAACACCTACACCCATGAAGTCAACATCAAGGTCGTCCTGATCGGCTTGGAGATCTGGACGCAGAGAAACCTGATCGATCTCCCGAGCCAGATGAGGCCGACCCTTCCCATTTTCAACAGATGGAGGATTCAGACGCTCTTCAGGAGGGCAGTCCACGATGTGGCCCATCTGATCGTAGGGCATAATCCGGGAAACGTGGTGGGCAATGCTTATTTCAAAGGGGCCTGTGTGTACGGGAACGTAGCGGCGGTGGAGTCCTTCTATCACGAAGACGTAGCCCGCTTTGCTACCCTCATGGCCCACGAGCTGGGCCACAACCTAGGGATGGAGCATGACCACAGGGGCTGCTTGTGCGGGGAATTCTTTTCCTGTATCATGCATGAGTTTATCACCCATGAGAAGCGCTTCAGCAACTGCAGCACGGACAACTTGTATGAATATCTGCGGGTATTCAAAGGGGCCTGCCTCTATGACAAGCCAGTCGCCGGGCACATAATGAGAGTGTCCATCTGTGGGAACCGAGTGTTAGACCGAGGGGAGGAGTGTGATTGCGGCAGCGAAGTGACCTGTGCGAGTGACCCTTGCTGCCTTCCCACCTGCAGGATGACCAGATATTCCGTGTGCGCCGTTGGGCCCTGCTGTAAAGGCTGCAGGTTTCAATTAAGTGGCAGGGTTTGCCGTCCTAGAAAGAATGAGTGTGACCTGCCTGAATATTGCAATGGAACCTCCATGTGGTGCCAGCCGGACTTCTACAAACAAGATGGAACCCGGTGCGCCGGTCAAGGGTTTTGCTATCGAGGGCGTTGTCGGAGCCTGGATCGGCAAGGCGCCGAGGTCTTTGGGAAAGGCTCCCGGTCCACCCGGGATAGTTGTTACCAGCTCATGAACACCCAGGGCGACGGGTTTGGGAACTGTGGCAGTGATTTTCCTGGGCTGTACAAGGTCTTTTTGAAGTGTAAGGAGAAAGACATCAAGTGTGGGAGACTCATGTGTGAGAACGTGCAGAGGCTGCCCCGAACCCGGAACCACCACACCTTGATCCAGGTGCGCCATGAGGACACGTGGTGCTGGGGGGCAGACCTCTATGTGGGGGACGAAGTCACTGATGGAGGAGGAGTGTCCAGTGGGACCGTGTGTGGCCAGAACAAGGTCTGCCTCAACGACACGTGCTCTGATGCAAGGCTGCTCAGGCTTGAGTGTGACCCAGCTGCCAGATGTCACAGGAGGGGGGTGTGCAACAACCTGAGACATTGCCACTGCGATTCTGGCTATGCCCCCCCAACTTGCGAGGCAAGAGGTAACGGGGGGAGTGTGGACAGTGGCCCGCCTCCTACTCCTAGAACCCACATTTCCCCTCAGAGGACTACAATCAGCCGCATCACAGCCCACCGCACAATGCGCACTTCCACCACCCCTGCCCCCATTCTCGCCCCCACAGTCACCCCTGCTCCTACCCCCACCACCATCACTGCCAAAATTCCCACCGCCACCACTGCTTTCACCCCCACCACCACCATCCTTCCCCCTGCAATCAGCCCTTCCCCATCACAGCCTACCAGTCCCCCAGGGATTATCATCACTCCTTCAGGCAAGGTCTTAAGAAAAGGAAACAAGGAAAAAATACTGGCTATTTTCTTGTTCTTGGTTACCCTTATCCTCCTTGTGAACAGTATAATCTGGTACCTTGTCATCCTGGCCTGTGCCCAAAAAAGGGCTGTGATAAGAAAAATGAGAAAAAAGAAATATCCCAGAAAAAAGACTCCAAAAAACGCACTGAGAGCTCAACGTGGCAGAAGGATATGAGGGAGAAGGAATGGGACTGACTGTCCAAAAAGGAAGTGCCCTCTCCTAGGACCTGTTGAATGATACCAAGCCATGCCTTGGACGCATGGGCGGTCTTTGAAACAGGAATCATTTGAATAAAAGGATAAGTGAAAATACAACTGTGCCCAGGTGAGATATCGGTTTGAGCTTGGGGCTGGACAGAACTGGGTTCTCGATCAGTGGGAACACATTGGTACCAACTCAATGAAAATACTTAAGACTGGGAGGTAGACTTCTTTGACAGGGCTGGGATCTTTGACAGACAGGAAATGCAACCTCCAGCTTAGGTTTTGACACAGAGAAGACAGAGTGACTTCAGGAACAGGACAGGGCATCTGAGGTCAGGATGCTACATTTTTCTGTTTTTCCTTGGAACCTTTTCAGCGTAGCCTAATTTCTCTGGATTGGTCACCAGTTAGGTCCTCCCACCTTTCAGACCTAAGGGCAAAATTATTTTCCATCCCAGTATGCTCCTGGTCCCTTGGCTTCCTTCCTGTCCTCCTCCCTCCCCTAAAAAAAAAAAGTGTCTGAACTTGAGGGATATTGATTTAGGGAAATGGCTTAAGTGAGCTGAACTCCACAACCTATGGCCTCAAGCATTCACACCTCAGCAATCATACCTGAGAAAGAATACATGAGACCCAACAAGTATTCATCCAGCCTTCGAAGACTTCCAATGACAGGGAGGTAACTCCCTCCTGAGGCAGTCCTCACTGCTCTGGGATAGCTCTCGTGTTTAGGAATATATTTTCCCTTGCCATCAGGGTTCCAAACACCTCTTGGTAGCTTTCTACCCACTGCTAGAACTATCTCCTGGGTCCAAGCTTCCATAGCTTCCGAGCTCTTTGGATATTCAGAAGGTTATCGAATCCCATCCATACCTTCAAGTCATCCTTTCCTATGACCAAACATCTTTAGTTCTCTCATGCGATCTTAGAACCAGAACAGGAAAGGATATCAAAGACAATCTAGTATGCTCCATTTAGAGCAGAGGCCTAAATAGACTACTATTTTTGTTTGTTTTTGCTGAGGCCATTGGATTTAAGTGATTTGCCCAGGGTCACACAGCTAGGAAGCCCAAGATAACAAAATAATAAGCACAAAGTCGCTTTTCCCCTTCTCCTACAAAGCTCTCCTTCCAGTCCTCACACTCCATCCTATCAGTCCTTCCTGAGATATGACTTAAAGTGTGACTGGGGGTTTGCACACAGGCAGTGTGTGATATATGTGTGATAAATGGTTCCAAGAGAAACTGAAATTCTTGACAATTGATTAGAAGGCAGACTCTAAGTGCTGCCCAGATTCTTATCACCTCATATTTGGATGAAGGCTGAAGTTTTCAAGTCAGTTTCCCTGCTCCTGTTTTCTCCCCTCCCAATCATCCATGTACAAATCCCCACAGATAGATTACTTTTCCAACTTTCAGTGCTTCCGGCATGGGTGCCTTCCACAGTGGGGATACTCCTTCCAATAAAGCAGATCCTTAGTGCACATTTTTTAAGAGTCATATTGGCCAATATAACCCATCACCTTGTGACCATGTTACATGACCAGTAGTCATGGGACTACTAAGGAAATCTTCCTAAACAGCAACTTTACTATGTAAGTCTCCTGGTCAACAACCTTTACTGGTTCTTCATCCAGAGGTTAAAGGGGAGGAGAAAAAGTAAATGACTATGTTCCAGGCACTGTGCTAAATACTTTACAAATATCCTCACAACCTTTAAGAGGTGGATGCTATAATGATCCCCATTTGAAGAAACCATGACAAACAGCAGCCAAATGACTTGTCCATAGTTCACACAGTAAGTGTCCAAGGTCATCAGATTTGAACTCCTGATTCCATCACCTGCACAACCCTTATTGTTAGCAATGTTTCCCAAGATCTATTTGATTTCATTCTCCAATATATCTGATTCTAGATCAGTAACCACACCATCATGGTATCCAAGAGGTTAAGATCTTTCTTGTATGTTCTTCTGCATATTCTTGTCACCTCTTTTTAATCTTATCTGCTTCTGTTAAATTTCTACCATTTTGTCTTTTATCTTGTCCATTTTTGGCACAATGAAAGTTTCCCTTGATGTCTCTAATTTCTGTGAAGAGATCTCTCATCTCTTGTCTTTCCCATTTTATTGTTTTCTTCCATTTCTTTAAATTGCTCAGGGTTGTATGCTTGCTCCCATACTTTTGTTGTCAGACACCTTCGATGAAGACAAACAGCATCAATGTCAGCTACTGCATTGATAGTAAATTATTTAAAGTGGAGACTGAAGTGGAGGGAGAGTTGGTGTGTGATTTTTTGGTTCAAAAGTGATTGTGCTCTCAATGCAGCCTCTGAAGGTCAAGATGCAACAAAATATGGATTGATTCTCAGTGGCTTGTGCTAATTTTGGCCCAACAATTAACACCAAGAAAACAGAGGTTCTCCACCAGTCAACACCACACCATCCATCCATGGAACCATCTGTTATAGCAAAAGGAGAGATTTTGAGCTGTGAATAAGTTCATTTACTTGGCAGTATACTTTCCAGAGATGTACAAAAAGCTGATGAGGTTGATTGCCAGACCTAGCTCAGTGTTTGGGATGTTCCAAAAGAAAGTGTGGGAGAGGAGAAATATTAGACTGAATATAAAACTGAAGGTCTATAGAGCCAATGTGCTGACATCATTGTCATATACCTGTGAATTCTGGACAGAAAAACATTATGGCAGGAAACCAAATCACTTCCATTTGAATTGTCTTAGATTATGAAGATCACCAGGCAAGATAAGGTACCAGACACTGAGGTCCTTTCTTGAGATGAAGCATCCAAACTCTACTGCAGAGAACTCAACTCAGGCTGGCCAGGTTGTTCAAACGCCAAACACAAGTTTGCCTAAAAGACTGTATGACAGAGGACTTGTGTGAGGAAAGCATTCATATTGTGGTCAAAAGAAGGGATTTGAGGACACTCTCAAGGTCTGAACTTTGAAGAACTTTTGACTAAACATTGAAGAACTTTGGAGTAAAGTACATGACATGGGAGACACTGGCACAGGACTGCCCAGCATGGTATGCCCACATCAAAAAAGGCACTCTGCTCTATGAGCAAAGAAGAATTGTAGCAGCTCAAAAGAAATGTGAGACATACATATTTAGAGACATTGTCACTCCAAATGTTCACATGGATTATTTGTGCCTGACTTGCGGTAGAGCATTCCAAGCTAATACAAGATTAGTCACAGTGGGACACATTGTATCTTAACCTCACATAGTACTGTATGTCATTTTGGTCCTCTTCAAGGATGAAGGAGTTCTTTATTCATAACATAACATCAAGTTATCTCTACTTGTTACTTTCTGGAATGCTCTCTTAAGTTGGGTACACCTTTCTCTTTCTTCTTTCCCTTTTATTTTCCTTTATTTCTTGGCTATTTGTAAAGCTTCACCAGATAGTTGTTTTAATCTTTTGCTCTTTGATGTTTTTTGTTGCTGTCTCCTGTACAATATTGGAAACTTCTGTTCATAATTCTTCAGGCACTCTCATCTACCAGATCTAATTCCTTAAATCTATTAATCACTTCCACTATACCTATATGGTCTGATAAAAAATTAAAAAAAAAAACACTGAACCACTGAAAAAGATTAGTTTATGTCACAGTCTTGAAGAAGGATATTGCCAAGGAATGCTGAAATTACCAAATAATTAAATTCATTTCACGTATCAGTAAGTGCTTGAGATTCTGCAAGCTAGGCGTTAGCAATATGCAAACCAAGAATCACCAGAAGAGCAGGATGATTTTTGAAGAGGCAGAGGAATTGGAGACCAAATTGCCAGTATTCACTGGATTACAAAGAAAACAAGGAAGTTCCAGGAAAACATCAGATTCTGCTTCATTAATTGCTTTTTAAAAAGGAAAGGAGAATATAGGGAAAAATTATGCTTTTAAATTTTTTTAAAAGAGTACATAGAAGAGAAGAGAAAGAAGAAAATACACATAAGCAAGAAGCTTTGAAAGCCATAGGTTGAATTAATCATATTCTTAAATGGAAAAGTAAGCTGTTCATTGAGATTCATTGACTACTTTAAAGCCTTTAACTGTGTGGGTCACAGCAAAATGTGACAAGTCTTCAAAGAGAGAAGGGAATACTGGATCACTTAGTTGTCTCTCAAGAAACCTGCAAAGATTCAAGAATTAGAACTGAACATGGAACAACTTGTTGGTTTAAGATTGGAAGAGGAGGCTGACAAGGCTGGATAGTCACCTTATTTAACTTATATGCAGAATATAACATGCAAAGTGCTAGGCAGGATGAATCAAAAGCTGGAATTGGGGGCATATAGGTGGCACAGTGGATAAAGCACCAATCCTTAAGTCAGGAGTTCAAATCTGATCTCTGACACTTAACACTTCCAAGCTGTGTGACCCTGGGCAAATCACTTAACCCCAATTACCTCTGGAAAAAAAAAGCTGGAATTAAGGTTACCAGGAGAAATAATCAGCAATATCAAATAAATAAACAATATCATTCTGGTGGCAGAAAGTAAAGAATAATTAAGAAGCTTCTTGATGAGGGTGAAAGAAGAAACTATGAAAACTGCTTGAAACTTAACTAAAATCTTGGCCTCCTATCACCTCCTGGCAAATAGAAGCAGAAGAAATGGAAGCAGTGTCAGTTTTTATGTTTAGTCTCAAAGATCATTTCAAATGGAGACTGCAACCATGAAATTATATACTTACATAATTATACACTGAAATTATGTGCTTGCTCCTTGAAAGGAAAGCTATGGCAAATCCAGACCACATACTGAAAAGTAGAAACATTGCCTTGCTGATAAAGATCCATAATGTCAAAGCAGGTTTTTTTTTTCAATAATGTATGGCTGTGAGAATTGGATTATAAGGAAAACTAAGCACTGCAGAACTGATGCTTTTGAATCATGATACTGGAGAAGACTTCTGAGACTCCCTTGGGAGAGCAAGGAAATCAAATCAATCAGTACTTAAATTACTTTAAACTACTCATTGGAAGGTCAAATGCTGAAGCTAAAGCTTAACTATATAATGAGAAGATGAATCTCTTTGGAAAATACCCTGGTGTTGGGAAAGATTAAAAAAATTAAAAGATTAAGAATAAAAAGGAGATAGCAGAGTATGAGATGGATAGATGGTGTCATGGAAACAAATATAAACTTGGATATAGTGGACAGAAGGGTCCAGTGTGCTGTGATCCATGGAGTCATGAAGAGGGGACATTTTTAACTTCAGATTTTACTCTATCTTCTTAGTATATACCCCTTCCTAAAATCAAATTGATATTGCTTATTGCTGATTATCAAGGAGATATAATTTTGAAGGGGTCATTTTTAGCCCTCTATCCTATATCTTCTCAGAATATATCCCCTCCTAAAATCAAATTGATACTGCTTTTTGCTGATATTAAGAAGATATCTAATGGAGGATTTTTTTTTTACATTTATGAGATGTAGCCCCAGAACTAAGTTTAAGTACGGCCTGTTATATATATTGGTTTGTGTGATGCTTGCCAAGTCATCATTGACCATTTAGTATTAAGAAGATATCAACTGTTTCAATGATACTGAAGAGGAAATAACTGGTGATTGATACTAGGAGAAACACATAGTAGGATGGAAATTTAAGGCTATATGGCTGCCCCTCAAGGATATTCTTAGAACCTAAGGGAGAAATATGTTAAATTGTGATTTGGGGACCCAACATACTTATGACTATGTGGATTGGGAAAGTTAATCCAGAGCCTATAATTGCTATATATTGGGGGCTTTATCTGGGCTAAACAAGGGGCCTTTTGCATTTGCAGGGATCCATTTAGAGTCTTCTCTAAAGTGGAGGATAGAAGGGTCTGGAATTCTATGGTCCATGGAGGTCCCTAAGAGTCAGACATGAAAGACAACACAACATTTAGAGTCTATTAGATTCTTTACTTTTCAGAATCTGTTAGAAAAAAAATTTAGTGATCAGAAATCTATATTCTCTTCTTCTCACCAAGCTGGAAAAAAAAAAAGAAAAATCCCATATAACAAATATGTTGCCATTTAGTCTTTTTCAGTTTTGTCTGACTTTTCATAACTCCATTTGGGGTTTTCTTGTCAGAGATACCAGAGTGGTTTGCCATTTCCTTCTCCAGCTCTTTTTACAGATGAGGAAACTGGACCAGACGGGTGAATTGACTTTCCAGGGTCCTACAATTAGTGTCTGGAGCCATATTTGAAAGATGAGTCCATCACTTCATGCATTATGGCGATATCTATCTAGCTGCCCAATTAATATGTATGATCAAGCAAAACTATTTCCCTCAATGACAACACACAAAAATGAGACCTGTGTCTCATTCTATACCCTAAATCTACCATCTCAATATCATGAATAGCATGTTTCATCAATAGTGCTTTTTCTCATTTGATTCTCACAACAATCCCATGAGGTAAGTTCTCTTATCTCCATTTTAGAGATGAGAATACTGAGTTGCACAGAGATTATGTGACTTGCCTAGTTGGTGAATGTTTAAATTTAAATACTGTTGATGGGGTTCTTAGCTCCACCTGGCTACTCACCAGGGATTTTCAAGAGATCACAGATGAGGATCTCTAGAAATTGGAGATTTTAGCCAAAAAGGAGAAAATTGGGGGACAGCAGGAAATGTGATGTGTCTCTTCAAAAATTTGAGGAGCCAATCCATCACAGAGGGATTGCTCTTGTTCTGCTTGACTCTATAGGACCAACCTTGGAAGCTTGCTTTGAGAATGGGAAGGCTCAATCAAGGACCATAATTTGCAAATGTAATTCTGTTCATCTTAAAAGTGCTCTTCAAGTGACAGCTGGTGTTCTTAGTGCATTATCCCTCAGGAGGTATTCTCAAGTGAAGGCTGGATGTCCATGACTCAAAGATGGCATAGGGATTCATGTAGAGTTAGGCTCTACAGCCAGATGGGTCCTCAGAGGCCAGTTGGGCCAACCCCTTTTCCCACTTTACAGATGAGGAAACTGAGGCTCAGAGAGATGAAGGGTCACTAAGATCACACCGATTATAAGCATCCAGAGCAATCATTCTCTGTCATACTTTCTCTGGAATTAGTCATTGAACCCAAGCTGCCTCTTTTCTCTGCTCCTTTCACTGTTGGTGAGCTCTGGGACCTCCATTTTGGGGAAGGGTTTATATCAGCCATCTCTCATTCTCTAGACTCACTATGTCCCCAGATGAATGTCTCCACCCTGCTCCCATCAGCTTATCCCCTTCTGTCTTTTGACATTAAAATGTAAGTCCTTCAGGGTAGGGTAGTCCTAGATCTGAATCCCAGTTGTAAGGACAAAGTGAGATTGTATTTCTAAAGCTCTCTGTGTTAATGCTATTAACTCCATGGCACTTGGCAGCCATGGCATTCATATTTAGTGTTGGCTCCTTAAATTTTGTCTCCTATGAATTTCTGAACTTTGTCATCACGATACACTGCATTTTATGCTGGATATATTTGAAGCAGGGATTATTTTAGAGATATTGGTTGGACCACATGGTCTTGTAAATTCCTTCCATCTCTGCATTTTGGGGATTTATTTTGCTGAGGCAATTGGGGTTAAGTGACTTGCCCAGGGTCACACAGCTAGGAAGTGTTAAGTGTCTGAAATCATATTTGAACTCAGGTCCTCCTGACTTCAGGGCTGGTGCTCTATCTACTGTGCCACCTAGCTGCCCCAATTTGGGGATTCTGATTAAACTCCATGCAGGTGATCTTCAAAACTCTCTTTAGCTCAGTTTTCACCCTTGAACCTCCTCTCTTATGTTTTCAACCTCCACAGGATATCTCTACCTAGATATTCTAAATTAAAATCATTATTTACAAATTTTATTCCTCTTCCATTTTTCTTTGTTTTTCTTGAGGGCATCACCTGTTCTCAATCATTAAGATTCAAAACTTGCAAACTATCTTGAATTTTTCATTGTCATCTTCTGTGACTGGATAGTTGCAAAGTTGATGGATTATATTCTGAAATATCTCCCAAATCTATCCCTTTCTCCACTCCTATGGCTACCACCTGTTTTAAGGCTCTTATAATACCTTGCTAATACTCTTGGAATAGGTATTTAAATGGTTTCCCTGCCTCCTGCAATTTTTTTTCCCAATCCATCCTTCACATGGGGACCAAATAAGTTTTCTGTTATTTCTATATCAAACCATGTTTGGGTTTATAATATATTGTTAATATTAGAGCAGTGAATTAAGAGCATTGGGTCTGGAGTTAGAAAGGCCTGAATTCAAAACTAATTTCAAATACTTCCTAATGGTGTGATACTGGGCAAATCACCTAACCTCTATCTGTCTCAATTTCCTCATCTGTAAAATGGAGATCATAATAGCATCTACTTCCCACGGTTATTATAAGGATCTCATGAGATAGTATTCACAAAGCTCTAGCACAGCACACAGTAGATGCTTAATAAATATTCATTCCTTTCCCCTGCTTCTGTTCAAAAACTTTTCATGAATTTCCATCACCAAAGAGATTACAAGCTATTTCCTGATCTCTCCTTGTTCTTTCCTACACCATATCCCATGCTGGGAATAGACTTTCTCCCTTTTCCAGACTTGTTCTGGCTGAACAAGTTGTTGTAAATAATTATTATGGAATCTTTTTTTGTTTGTTTGTTTGTTTTGTTTTTTGCTGAGGCAATTGGGGTTAAGTGATTTGCCCAGGGTCACACAGCTAGGGAATGTTAAGTGTCTGAGATCACATTTGAACTCACGTCCTCCTGACTTCAGGGCTGTTGTGCTATCCACTGCGCCACCTAGCTGCTCCAATGGAATACTATTTTGCTATAAGAAATTGAACAGAATTCTCTTAGAAACACCAGGTAAGACTTGCAAAATGAAATGAGCAGAACCAGAACATTGTATGCAGTAACAGCAATATTGAATGATGTCTTAACTACTCTCAGCAATACCAAGATCCAAGACAATTCTGAAGGACTTATGATGAAAAATGCTATTCACCTTCAGAAAAAGAATTAATGGAGTTTGAATGCAGATTGAAACATACTTTTTATTTTTCTCGGGTTTTTTTTTGCTATTTTCTTTCATAACATAACATGAAAATATGTTTTGCGTGACTGTGCATGGATAACTCAGATAAAATTGCTTGCCTTCTCATGGTGGGGGGGGGGAGGAAGGCAGGGTGAGAGAGAATTTAGAACCAAAAAAATGTTAAGTGAATGTTAAAAATTGTTTTTACATATAATTGAAGAAAAAATATAAATTAAAAAAAAATCTTTCTTTCCCAGATGTCTCCTAGATGTCACCTCTTTTTCCCTCTCAGTAGTATTGTATTTTTCCAAATACATGTAAAGATAGTTTTCAATCTGTCCCTCTCAGATGTCTCCTAGATGTTCAACTTTTTTTCCTCTCAGTAGTATTGTATTTTCCTAATTACACATAAAGATAGTTTTCAATCTGTCCCTCTCAGATGTCTCCTAGATGTTCATCTTTTTTTCCTCTCAGTAGTATTGTATTTTTCTAATTACACATAAAGATAATTTTCAATCTTTCCCTCCCAGATGTCTCCTAGATGTCACCTTTTTTTCTCTCAATAGCATTGTATTTTTCAAAATACATGTAAAGATAGTTTTCAATATTTATTTTTGTAAGATTTTGTGTTACAAATTTTTCTCTTTCCTTTCCTACCCCTTCCCAAGACAATAAGCAATCTGATATAGGTTAAACATGTACAATCCTTTTAAGCATATTTCCATTTTTGTCACATTGAATAAGAAAAATCAGACCAAAGAAGGAAAAAAAAAACGCAAGAAAGAAAACAAAGGTGAAAATACTATGCTTTGATCCACATTCAGTCTACATAATTCTCTAAATGTATATGGCTTTTCCATCCCAAGTCTAATGAGATTGTCTTGGATCACTGAATTGCTGAGAAGAGTTAAGTCTATCATAGTTGATCATTATACAATGTTGCTGTTATTATGTACAATGTTCTCCTGGTTCTGCTGGATTATTCAGCACAGACTTACATGTCTTTCCAGGCCTTTCTGAAATCATCCTGCTGATGATTTCTTATAGAACAATAATATTCCATTACATTCATATACCATAACTTATTCAGCCATTCCCCAACTGATAGACATCCACCCAGTTTCCAGTTCTTTGCCACCACAAAAAAGAGCTGCTGCAAACATTTTTGCATATGAGGGTTCTTTCCTTTCTTTTATGATCTCTTTGAGATATAGACTCAGTACTCACCTATTAAATGTCTGTCGATATCTCAAGCTCAAAATAATCCTTTACTCCTCAACTCTCTCACACAATTGGCTTTGACTAAGGAAAATTCAAAAGTTCCTTTCACAAATTAATTCAGCTGGATTGTTCATGGCTTTAGACTTGGAAAGGATTGTGCAAATCTCATTTTACAGAAAAGGAAATATTCACCCATAGAGGCCAAGGGTATTGTTTAAAAATCACACAAATAAGCAGAGCTCAAATTTGAACTCAGGGCCCCTTGATTTTTAGTCCTGAACTCTGTCCACCATTTCCTACTCCCTTCCCACAGGACTTGAGATCATCTTTTGGTTTGTTTTTTGGGTGAGGCAAATTGAGGTTAAATGACTTTCCCAGAGTCACACAATTCATAAGATTTAAGTGTCTGAGGCACATTTGAACGTGGCTCCTCCTGACTCCAGGGCAGGTGCTCTATCTATTGTGCCATCTAATTGTCCCTGTAAGCTTTTTCTTAAAATTAATCAAGCTGCTGGGTGAAGGATTTGATGATCCAACATCTCCCAGGCTCTAAGTAGGTATCATGCCTGGGACCACAGGCCAGTTACTGAATGTCATAGTTTTCTCATTTGTTCATTTGTGATGGGGGTGTGTATTGGGGGTGGGGTTTAAGTTCTTTATTATATTAAAGATCCTTTCTAGTCCTAATGATCTTTGGAAAGGAAGTTTTACCAAGCAGTAGTAAAAGGAACTACTTGACTTTATAAGCTCAAGTCTCCAGATTTCTCCCTGAGAAAACTTCACTTACTTCCTATGGAGCCCTAAAAGAAAGTAGCTTTGGGCTTCTCCAGTTGTGGGGCCACAGTGGCTTAAAGGCAAAACTGAATCTGGGATCAGAGAGAGCATCAAAGCTCCAGAAGGGAAGACAAAATCATCATGAACCAGGTGAGTGAGAATTAGCTGAGTGTCCCATGCTCCTGACTGACTAACTGTATAGCAAAAAGTCAAACAGGTTGGAAGACTTTCTAGGGGGTAATATAAGCAGGAAGGATGAGGCATCAGGCTTAGGAGGAGGATGATGATGTTAGGAACATTAGTTAATTGGTCAGAAAATCTGTGAGAGCTGATGCAAGGAACTCAAGTGCCCTTTCCCAAGTGGATTCAGGGAGGTCATTTGGAGGAAGGTCAGCAATGGGGCTAGGCCCTGGCCTCTCTATGACTATTCATACCCTTCTCCTTCCAGGTCACCTTTCCATATTTTTCCTGTAATTTTAAGTCACCGGAAAAGACAGATCATTGAATTTATTCTTTTATTCACACCCTCTCTGTCTCATGGAAAACAACCAAAAGCACACAGGTTTTTTCTGGGACAGCCGTCGCACTTCCATTTCCATGGCATGTCCCATTCTTAGTGGGCTGACAAGGCCATGGGAACCACTTACTTCCAGGAAGGCAGGTGTCGCAGCACTCCATACTGGCAGCCCCTGGCAGGCTGAGCACATCGGTCCCCTTATGGATGAGGTGGGTTCACTTTTTCAGAAGCTTCACAAGTTTCCGCACAATTTTCATCCGCAATTGGCCAAGGGATAATTTGGGAGAAAAAAAGCCCAAAAGCAATAGCGAGGAGAGTCACGAGGAGGATGATAGTGACAATCAAGGCTGAGATTACCACAATGATGGCCGGGATTTGTTTGTGTTTATTGGATGAACATTCTGGAGAGCTTGTAGCCACAGGAAGGGCACTCTTGAGGGTGGGCCCGAGGCTGAGAAGGGGCGATTCAGAGCCCTCCTCATAGATATCAGATTTGGCTCCTGGGGTAACAGCTCCAGGTGCAGCTAAGCGGCCAGCCTCAGTAGCGGGGAGGTTTTCAGTAGAGCTCGGGACTCTGACTTCCAGAGTGACAATGCCGTCCTCCCGAGGGGG